>WOXC01007458.1:0-168149 GCA_011680675.1 Gymnobelideus leadbeateri | reverse complement strand
AGAGTCGGGCCCCCAGTGGAGAGAGTGGCTTCTCAGGCTGCATTCAGCCCCCCAGCCTGGAAGTTTAGAAACTGCCTGCCTGTATGATACAGGGGCTGGAATGGCAAAGTAAATTCTAGCTGCTCAGATCCTCCCATCCCTCCTTCATAAAGCAGAAAACCCAAAGATAAGTCTCCCACCCAGATTGAAATCCCAAGTTAATGGAAATAGCCTCAGGCTTGAGAATCTCCAAGAAAGGGTGTAACTGAGACAGCCAGGAATCTGAAGAGAATAGAGGGAGGGGACCCAACAAGCCCCACCTCACCTCACCAACAAAAGCCTACTTATAGCCCAGGGGTACAGAGGCAGAAATCTGAAGTGGTCAGACTCATCCCCACCTACACATCTACATTCCTCACTGACTTCCCTGACTTAGCCATACACTAGCCACCCAGAGGTATTCAAAGTCAAGGATCAGGCCCCAAACTCATAGCCTGAGACACTAAGAAACAGGAAGTCACAATGGGAAGGAAGGAAGCTGAAAAGGAGAAGGGGAAGGCAAGAAAGTCTATTTGAGCATACTATGCAGGGCAAGAACAACAAAACACACAGGACAATACAGACTCTCTGCCCACACCAGAGACCACAGAAGGAAACATGATCTGGTCTCAAGCCCAAATAGCATTCCTGGAGGAGCTTAAGAAAAATTTTAAAGACCATATCAGGGAAGCAATGACCAACTTGGAAAAAGAAAATACCTCCCTAAAAAAGGAACTTCAAAAACTCACTGAAGACCATAATTCACTAAAAATTAGATACAATCAAATTGAAACTCAGAACTCTATGATGCAGCAGGAGTCAATCGAAAAAAACAAGATGATCGAAAAATTGCAAGAAAATGTAAAATATCTCACTGGAAAAATAACTGACCTAGAGAACAGATCCAGGAGAGACAACCTAAGAATTATTGGTCTACCAGAAAGCCATGATGAGAAAAGCAGTCTAGACAACATCCTCCAAGAGATTGTCAAAGAAAACTGTCCTGAGGTCCTGGAATCAGAAGATAAAATAGCTATTGATAGAATTCACCGGAATCCTCCTGAAAGATATCCCAAACTGAAAACTCCAAGAAATATAGTAGCCAAATTCCAGAATTATAAGATTAAAGAAAAAATTCTACAAGCAGCCAAAAAGAAACAATTCAAATATCGAGGAACTACAGTTAGGATCACACAGGACCTAGCAGCTTCTACATTAAAAGAGCGGAGGGACTGGAATTTGATATTTCGTAGGGCAAGAGAGCTAGGACTACAACCAAGGATTAACTACCCGGCAAAACTGAGCATAATCTTTCAGGTAAGGAGATGGACGTTTAATGAAGTAAGGGACTTCCAGACTTTCCTAATGAAAAAGCCAGAGCTCAATGGAAAATTTGATCTCCAATTACAAGACTCCAGAAGAACATAAAAAGGTAAATAAGGGTAACATAGACTCACACATGCAGAAGTGCACATACCCACACCCACAAACACAAGCTCATTACCTGGGATGCAACAAGGGCAAAATGTTCACATCCCTATATGTGGAGCTGATAACTGTCAATATTTGAAATCTCTATGATTATCATGACCTGCAAAAGGGTTATACTTAGAGGGTGTGGGTATGAATGCACTAACATGGAGTCTAAAAAAAAAAAAAGACTATTAAGGGGATCAATGGTACTGTAATGGGAAAAAGGAAAGGATGAGCTAGGAAAAGGTAAAATATGCCATCTGAAGAGGCATCAAAACACACTATAGAAGAAGGGAAAGTAAGAGGGAGAGGAACATCATTTAAACACTATTCTCATTGGTTCTGGTTCAAAGAAGGATCAAATTAATCAGTGAAGTTTAAGAATCTAACGTGAATAGACACATAAATTCATTAAATAGAGGAATTGGAGGGAGGGAGAGGAGCACTGTTTGAAATTTACTCTCATTGGTTTGGAATCAAACGGGGAGTAATTTACTCTGATAAGTATAAAAATTTATTGTGTCCTATAGATAGTGGGAGGGTAAGGGGGGGGTGAAAAGGAGGAGACTAAAGGGAGGGATTATAAGGGAGGGAAATAGTAGTAAGGGGAGAGGGTAGGTTAAGAAGGGGTGTCACTGGGTGGGAACACTGAGGGAGGGGGCGGTCAAAAGGGAAAACTTCAAGGAGGGGAAGGGAGAAGGAATAAACAAAAACATAAACAGGGGAGGGAATAGGATGGAAGGGAAGAGACAGATAGTCATCATTACTGTGAATGTGAATGGGATGAACTCTCCCATAAAACAGAGGCGGATAGCAGAATGGATTAAAAACCATAATCCTACAATATGCTGTCTTCAAGAAACACATTTGAAACAAAGGGATACCCACAGGGTAAAGGTAAAAGGTTGGAGTAAAATTTATTATGCCTCAGCTAAAGTAAAAAAAGCAGGGGTAGCAATACTTATCTCAGATAAAGCAAAAGCAAAAATAGATCTAATTAAAAGAGATAAGGAAGGAAACTATATCCTACTAAAAGGCACCATTGAGAATGAAGCAATATCACTACTTAATATATATGCACCAAGTGGTATAGCATCCAAATTCCTAGAGGAGAAGTTAAAGGAATTAGAGGAAGAAATAGATAGCAAAACTATACTAGTGGGGACCTTAATCTCCCCCTCTCTGAACTCGATAAATCTAACCTCAAAATAAACAAGAAAGAAGTTAAGGAGGTGAATAGAATCTTAGAGAGACTAGATATGATGGATCTCTGGAGAAAACTGAATGGGGATAAAAAGGAATTTACTTTCTTCTCAGCAGTGCATGGTACATACTCAAAAATAGACCATGTACTAGGGCATAAAAACCTCACAATCCAGTGCAGAAAGGCAGAAATAGTAAGCGCATCATTCTCAGATCATGATGCAATAAAAATTATATGCAATAAAGGGCCATGGAAAGATAGACTAAAAACTAATTGGAAACTAAACAATTTAATCCTAAAAAATTGGTGGGTCAAAGAAGAAATTATAGAAACAATCAATAATTTCATTCAAGAGAATGATAATAATGAAACAACATACCAAAATTTGTGGGATGCACTAAAGGCAGTTCTCAGGGGAAGTTTTATATCCCTGAGTGCATACTTAATTAAAGCAGAGAGAAGGGAGGTCAGTGAATTGGACATGCAATTGAAAAAGCTAGAAAAAGAACAAATTGAAAATCCCCAATTTAGTACTAAATTAGAAATATTGAAAACCAAAGGTGAGATTAATAAAATTGAAATTAAGAAAACCATTGAATTAATAAATAAAACCAAGAGCTGGTTTTATGAAAAAATCAACAAAATTGATAGACCCTTAGTCAATATGATAAAAAAAGAAAGAAGAAAACCAAATTATGAGTATCAAAAATAAAAAGGGTGAATCTACCTCCAATGAAGAGGAAATCAAAATAATAATGAGGAATTATTTTCCCAATTGTATGCACATAAATATGACAATCTTAGTGAAATGGATGAATATTTACAAAATCACAAATTGCCCAGATTAACTGAAGAGGAAGGGAATTACCTAAATAACCCCATCTCAGAAAAAAGAAATCAAACAAGCCATCAATGAACTCCTTAGGAAAAAATCTCCATGGCCAGATGGGTTCACTAGTGAATTCTATCAAACATTTAAAGAACAATTGATTCCAATACTCTACAAACTATTTGGGAAAATTAGTGAAGAAGGAGTCCTACCAAACTCTTTCTATGACACAAATATGGTACTGATTCCTAAATCAGGAAGAGATAAAACAGAGAAAGAAAATTATAGACCAATCTCCCTCATGAATTTAGACGCAAAAATTCTAAATAAAATATTAGCCAAAAGACTCCAACAACTTATCACAAAAATAATACACCCTGATCAGGTAGGATTCATTCCAGGAATGCAAGGATGGTTTAATATTAGGAAAACCATCAATATAATTGAGCATATCAACAACAAAACTAGCAAAAACCACATGATCATCTCAATAGATGCAGAAAAGGCTTTTGACAAAGTACAACATCCATTCCTATTAAAAACACTAGAAAGTATAGGAATAAATGGAGCCTTCCTTAAAATAGTTGCTAGCATCTATCTAAAACCATCAGCAAGTATTATATGCAATGGGGATAAACTAGAAGCCTTTCCAATAAGATCAGGAGTGAAACAAGGGTGTCCACTATCACCCCTCTTATTCAATCTGGTACTAGAAACACTAGCAGTAGCAATTAGAGAAGAAAAAGAAATCAAAGGAATCAAATTAGGCAAAGAAGTGACCAAGCTGTCACTCTTTGCAGATGATATGATGATATACTTAGAGAATCCTAGAGAATCAAGTAAAAAACTACTTGAGACAATAAATAAATTTGGCAAAGTTGCAGGATATAAAATAAACCCACATAAATCCTCAGCATTCCTGTACATCTCTAATGAAACTCAACAGCAAGAGATAGAAAGAGAAATCCCATTTAAAGTCACTGTAGACATTATAAAATATTTGGGAATCTACTTGCCAAAACAAACCCAGAATCTATATGATCACAACTACAAAACACTTCTCACACAAATAAAAACAGATCTAAATAGTTGGGAAAATATCAATTGCTCGTGGCTGGGTCGAGCTAATATAATAAAAATGACAATTTTACCCAAACTAAACTATATATTTAGTGCCATACCAATCAATTTACCAAAAACTACTTTGTAGAGTTAGACAAAATAATAACAAAATTTATTTGGAAAAACAAACGGTCTAGAATATCAAGGGAATTAATGAAAAGAAACGCTAGGGAAGGTGGACTAGCTATGCCAGATCTTAATCTGTATTATACAGCAGCAGTCATCAAACTGCTTGGTACTGGCAGAGGTGTAGAGTAGTGGATCAATGGAATAGATTAGGTGCAGGAGACCTAGCAGTTAATGAATATAGTAATCTATTGTTCGATAAACCCAAAGACCCCAGTTTTTGGGATAAGAATGCACTATTTGACAAAAACTGCTGGGAAAACTGGAATACAGTATGGCAGAAACTGGGCATAGATCACTATCTAACACCATATACCAAAATCAAGTCTAAATGGTGCATGATCTAGGTGTAAAGGATGATACTGTAAGCAATTTGGGAAAGCAAGGAATAGTTTACTCTGACGGATTTGTGGAGAGGGGAAGATTTTAGGACCAAACAAGAATTAGAGAGCATTATAAAATGCAAAATGGATAATTTTGATTACATTAAATTGAAAAGCTTCTGTACAAACAAAGCCAATGTAACTAAGATCAAGAGGGAGGTGGGAAATTGGGAAAGAATTTTTACAACTTGTGTCTCTGATAAAGGACTCATTTCTAAAATTTATAGAGAATTGAGCCAAATCTATAGGAATACAAGTCATTCCCCAATTGAGAAATGGTCAAAGGATATGAATAGGAAGTTTTCAGAGAAAGAAATTAAAGATATCTATAAGCATATGAAGAAATGCTCTAAATCACTATTAATTAGAGAAATGCAAATCAAAACAACTCTGAGATACCACATCTCTCCAGTCAGATTGGCTAAGATGACAAAACGAGAAAATGACAAACGCTGGAGAGGATGTGGGCAAATTGGAACGCTAATACATTGCTGGTGGAGTTGTGAACTTATCCAACCATTCTGAAGAGCAATCTGGAATTATGCCCAAAGGATTATAAATAATTTCATACCCTTTGACCCAGCCATACCACTTCTAAGGTTATATCCCAAAGAGATCATAGTAGTGGGAGGAAGAACCATATGTACAAAAATATTTTTAGCAGCCCTTTTTGTGGTTGCAAAGAATTGGAAACTAAAGGGGTGCCCATCAATTAGGGAATGGCTAAACAAGTTGTGGTATATGAATGTAATGGAATTTTATTGTGCTATAAGAAACAAGGAGGTGACGGATTTCATAATTACCTGGAGAGACTTATACAAACTGATGCTGAGCGAGAAGAGTAGAATCAGAAGAAATTTGTATACAATCACAGACATACCATATCTGTGACGACCAACTATGACAGACTGGACTCTTTTCAGCAATGCAGTGATATAAGTTAATCCCGAATGACTCAAGAAAGTGAGAAATGCGCCATCCAGAGATATAACTAGAAAGAACTGAGCCAGAATCCTGATGGAAGCAAACTAAATGATCTTGTTCTTCTCATTGTTTGGTTTTACTTCTTCCTTACCATCTTTCATCCCACCTAGTACAATATGCCTTTGTAATTGGAATAATGTTTAATATGAATGCATTTGCAGAACCTATACTGGACTATATGCTGTCATGAGGGGAGGGGGGAGGGAAGTAAAGGAAATTTGAAAATCAAGGAACTATGGAATTGAATCTTGTTAACTGAAACTAAACTAATAAATTAATTTAAAAAAAAATAAACACTAATTTCAAAACTTTTAAACATAATCCAGTCTTCCATTCCTCTGCTAAGCATTACCATCTTCACAGTAATCCAGATTTGGCACTTCAACTCCCTATTCTCCCTCATTCCATACATTCAATTAGTTACTAAGTCTCACTAATTTCATCGTTATGACACCTTTCACATCTGTTTCCTTTTCTCCACCTTGGGTCAAAGTCATTTTCCTAAGATAGAGGTCTGATCATGTTATATTCCTGCTCGACAGGTACTGCTGAGTATTGCCTCTAAGATCAAATATGCCATTTAAAATCATTCACAGTCTGGATCCAAACTATCTTTCCAAGTTTTTTTGAGCATTTCTTCCCTTCACATATCTGGTCTTCTTGATTTTTTCCCTCACACAAAACACTTCATCACTAATAATAAGTCACTTCATGAACAAATGAACAGAGTAAGGAAGAATATACCTTTCACAACCATGAATTCATAACTAAATAAGGAATTATATGTAATAAAAATAAGCCAGAAGCATTTCCAATAAGATCAAGGGTGCGAGGGTGAAACAAGAATATCCATTATCATCACTGTTATTCAATACTGTACTAGAAATGTCAGCTTTAGAAATAATAAGAAAAAATCGAAGGAATTAGAATAGGCAAAGAAGAAACAAAGCTATCACTCAGATGATATGATGGCATACTTATGAAAATCCTAGAGAATCAAGTAAAAAAATACTTAAAATAATAAAAAATTTAGGAAAGTTGCAAGATATAAAATGAACCCATATAAATCATCCCCAATTCTATATATTACTAACAAAGCCCAACAGCAAGGGACAGAAAAAGCAATTCCATTTAAAGTTACTGGAGACATTATAAGATATTTGAGAGTCTACAGGCAAAAATAAACCCAGGAACTATATGAACACAATTACAAACCACTTTTTACGCAAATAAAGTCAGATGTAAATAACTTGAAAAACATCCGTTGCTTACGGGTAGACCATGCTAATATAATAAAAATGACAATCCTACCTAATTTATTTATTTATTCAGTGCCACACCAATCAAACTACCAAAAATTCTTTTATAGAACTAGAAAAAAACAATTACAAAGTTTATCTGGAAGAACAAAAGTTCCAGAATATCAAGGGAATTAATGAAAAGAAATGCAAGGGAAGGTGGCTAGCTGTCCAAGATCTTAAATTGTATTACAAAGCAGCAATCGTCAAAACTACTTGGTACTAAGAAATGGAGTGGTAGGTTAGTGGAATAATTTAGATACACAAGACACAAGAGTCAATGACTATGGTAACCTACTATTTGATAAACCCAAAGACCCCAGCTTCTGGGATAAGAACTCACTATTTAACAAAAACTGCTGAGAAAGCTGAAAAATGGTATAGCAGGAACTGGAAACAGCAACATCTTACACCCTATATACCAAGATACAGTCAAAATGGGTACATGATTCAGATATAGATTGATATTTATAAGCAAACTAGGAGAGCAAGGAATAGTTTACTTGTGAGATCTATGGAGAAGGGAAGAATTTATGACCAAACAAGACAGAGAGAACATTATGAAATGCAAAATGGATAATTTTGATTACATTAAATTGAAACATTTTTGCACAAAGCCAATGCAACCAAGATTAGAAGGGAAACAATTTTTACAGTATCTCTGATAAAGGCCTCATTTCTAAAATATATGGAGAACTGAGTCAAATTTATAAGAATACAAGTCATCCCCCAATTGATAAATGGTCAAAGGATATGAACAGGCAGTTTTCAGAGGAAGAAATTAAAATTATGTATAGTCATATGAAAAAAATGTTCTAAATCACTATTAATTACAGAAATGAAAATCAAAACAACTCTCAGGTACCACATCACACCTAGCAGATTAGCTAACATGAAAAAACAGGTAAATGATAAATGTTGGAGAAGATATAGGAAAATTGGAACACTAATGCATTGTTGGTAGAGTTGTGAACTGATTCAACCATTCTAGAGAGCAATTTGTAACTATAAACAAAGGGCTATAAAAACGTGCATACCTTTCGACCCAGCAATACTATTTCTAGGTCTGTATCCCAAAGAGATCATACAAATAGAAAAAAGACCCACATGAACAAAAATATTTATAGCAGTTCTTTTCATGTTGACAAAGAACTGGAAATCGAGGGGATGCCCATCAACTGGGGAATGGCTAAACAAGCTGTAATATATGAATGTAATGGAATACTATTGTGTTATAAGGAATGATGGGCAGGCAGAATTCAGAAAACCTTGGAAAGATTTATATGAACTGATGCTGAGAGAAGTAAGCAAAACCAGGAGAACATCATACACAATAACAGTCACACTCTGTGATGACTGACTTTGATAGAGGTAGAGCTCTTCTAAGCAATGCAAGAATATAAGATAACTCCAAAAGATTCATGATGGAAAATGTTATCTACATCTAGTAAAAGAACTTTGGAGTCTAAATGCAGATAGAAACATACTATTTGCTCTCCTTCTCTTTTGTTGTTTTGTTTTGTTTCTTCTTTCTCGTGGTTCCTCCCATTAGTTCTAATTCTTCTTTACATGATGACTAATGTGAAAATATGTTTAATATGAATGTCAAAATAAAGCCTATAGAAGATTGCATGCCATATTGGGGGGGGGGGGGAGGAAGGGAAAAAGGAGAAGAAAATTTAAAACTCAAAATCTTATGGAAGTGAATCTTGAAAACTAAAAACAAATATTTTTTTTTAATGGAAAAAAAAATCACAGAAGAAAAAATGGATCATTTTGATCACATTTTTAAAATCTGCACAAACAAAACCAAACACTTAAAATTAGAAGGTAAACAATAAACTAAAAAAAAACAGCCTTTGCAGCAAGTTTCTCTGTCAGAGAAATACACAAAATATAAATGGTACTGCTTCATATGTGAGTGACAGTTCCATACAAGAAAAAAATGGTCAAATGACATGAAGAGGTACTTCTCAAAACTGTAAAACATTTCTCTTCTGATACATTTTATGGCTTTTAAATTATTTAGTGATGTGAACTGCTGTCCACCTTTTGAATTGACTTCATTGAAATAAACATTTAAGTAACAATGTTGTTGGGAATGGTATTAGGTACTAACAATTAAAAACAAAATATTTCTTGCTCTCAAGGACCTTAAAATCTCCTTGAAGACCAAAAGATGCTTTATTTACTTAAATCTTTGATGGAAGACAAGAAATCTCAATTTCATTCTTATTTCTTGCTTCAGGCTTATTAACGAAGCTTATCTACTCTTCTCAGCTCACCTTCTCTTCTGACATTTTATATTTCTGCTATTTACCAATGAATTTCAGGTAGCTTTGTAATAATTATTGCAAAAGTTCCTCTGCAAAGTAAGATGAACTGAACCTGCTGTGAAACTATATTGATCAGGGACCAAGCTTCAAACAAAACACCACAACAAAATACATGAGGACTTCATGGAGAGTAGAGCCCCTGAGACTACAAAATGAGAAATTAGGAGGAAAACCAATACTGAGAAGTAATGTTCAACTTAACTGAACTCTCAAGGAAAATCCTTTGCCTGTTCTGGAAATTCTTCCCCTACTCTAAGTAATCTAGAACTTTTTAGAAGGGCTACCAAATTTCTCATTTTGTTCCAGTCTAAAACCTAAAACCTAAGCATGACCAGTGTCGGCCTAATAGAAGCTTTTATGACAAAAATGTTTTCTAAATCTAATACTTTAATCCCCCAGTTCTAGAAAAGCACAGATCAACTATGCTTATGATGTTATTTTTCAGTTATTTGAGAGTCAAGCTATGTACACTTGGTTTTATTATTGTGAGAGACAGTAATTTTTTAGATAAGATACATCCATATTTAGTGGCTAAGTGCAATAATTCCTTAATGATCAGGCATTTTAAATGGAATTTCTCTACTTCTGGGTTTTGCTGGGAGTAAGTAAATTATTTGTGTGGACTTATTAAATGCCCTGCAACTTTGCTGAAGGTATTAATTATTTTGATTAGTTATTTAGTTACGTCTCTAGGCTTCTCTAAACCATCACATTACCTGCAAAAAGTGAGAGCTGGAAGGGTGAAGGTCAGGAAGTTGCCTGAGCTCTCCCCAGTTTCCCTCAAAAACAATGTTCAACCAGGCCTCTAAAAGAATTCTAGAGCAAAAGAATTCATAAAAAGACAGAGCGAAACAATTTCCAGTGTAAGACAACTGAGAAAGACTTCAGGAAAGGTCTCACTCACTTAGTAAAAAGAGAAGCAGAGCCCAGCAGACGTTGTCCAGGCAAGAAAGCAGGAGGCTCTTTACCACAGCCAGATCAACACCCAAGGCCCTGCCATCCTGGCTCAGAAAGTCAGTGGTATGGCAGGTCAGCTATGAGGCATTCCTATTAAAAACACTAGAGTGTATAGGAATGAATGGGGGTTTCCTTAAAATGATAAGTAGTATCTATCTAAAACCATAAGCAAGCATTATTTATAATAGGGATAAGCTGGAAGCCTTCGCAATAAGATCAAGGTGATACAAAGAAGCCCATTATAACCACTATTGTTTAATATTGTATTAGAAATGTTAGCTTTAGCAGTAAGAGAAGAAAAAGAAACTGAAGGAATTAGAATAGGCAATTAGAAAATAAAACTATCACTCTTTGCAGATGATATGATGGTATATTTGGAGAATGCTAGAGAATCAACTAAAAACCTATCAGAATTTATTAATAACTTTAGCGAAATTGCAGGACATAAAATAAATTCACATACATCATCAGCATTTCTGTATTTTACCAACAAAGCCCAGCAGCAAAAAAATAAGAAGAATTCGATTTAAAATAACTGTTGACAGGGGTGTCTTCCTAACTGGGCATCCCCGGCTTCTCCCTTGAAGGCATCCTCCTCTTCCCTGGGGGGCTTCCTTAAGCTGAAATCTTGAGCTGCATCTCCCTTAAGGGACAGAAGAGTCTGCTTGGGGGTGTGTGTGTGTGTGTGTGTGTGTGTGTGTGTGTGTGTGTGTGTGTGTGTGCGCGTGTGTGTGTGTGTGTGTGTGTGTGTGTGTGTTACCATCAATAAATGCCTTTACTTGGGAAAAAAAATAACTGTAGACAATGTAATACCAAGAACACAATTACAAAATACTTTTCATACAAATAGTCAGATCTAAACAATTGGAAAAAAATATCAATTGCTCATGGGTAGGCTGAGCTGATAAAATAAAAATGATAATTCTACCAAAATTAAATTAGGTATTCAGTGCCATAACAATCCAACTATCCCAAAAATTACTTTACAGAACTAGAAAACATAACAAAATTCACCTGGAAGAACAAATAGTCAATAATATCAAGGGAATTATTTTTTTTAAAATGCAATAGAAGGTAGCCTATCTATACCAGATCTAAAACTATAATATAACATACATACTAAATGGGATATCTCACCCTGCAGGAGAGTAAAGGGAAGAGGGATGAGAGGGGGGATAATGGAGGGGAAGACATTCTGTGGGGAGGGGAGGTTGGAAGTACCCACTTTAGAAGAGGGACAGGATCAAAGTAGGGAATGGACCAGGTCGGGGGTGGGATGGTGGGAGGGAAATATAAGCAATCTTTTACAATATATCTACTATGGTGATGTTATGCATAGCTAGACATGTACAACACATACTGAATTGCTTATCTTCCCAGAGGGAGTGGGTGACAAGGGAAGAAGGGAATGGATCTGAAATCCGAAGTTTTAAAATTAAATGTTTCAAATGTATATAAATACTATTATTAATACTATTTTGCATGCAATTGGGAGATAAGATATGCAGGCACTGGGGCACAGAGACTCATCTTGCCCTAATGGCAAAGTCAAAGGGGGTATGGGAGAAGATATGGGAGAGAGCAGATCAGATAAGGGGATATCTTGTGGGACTGCTATTCTGGGGTGGTGGGTAGGGGGAAAAATGGGGAAAAAACTGTAACCCAAAATCTGGCTGAAATGAATGATGTAAACCAGAAGTTAATAAAGCATTTGTTAAAATTTAAAAAAAAAATAGGTGTGTGATTTAAACATAAAGGATGAACGATACTGTAAGCAAATTAGGAGAGTAAGGAATAGTTTACCTGTCACATCTATGGAGACGGGAAGAAACAAGAGGGAGAACATTATAAAATATAAAATGCATAATTATGATTATATTAAATTAAAAGGAGTTTGCACAAACAAAACCAATGCAACCAAGATTAGAAAGAAAGCAGAAAGATGAGAAACAATTTTTACAGCAAGTGTTTCTAATAAAGGTCTCATTTCTCAAAACTTATGGAGAACTGAGTCAAATTTTTGATATGTGGTCAAAGGATATGAAGTTTTCAGATGAAGTAATCAAAGCTATCTATACTTATATGGGAAAATGTTCTAAATCACTATTAATTAGAAAAAAAATTAAAACAACTCTGAGGTACCACATCATACTTATCAGATTGACTAATATGACAGAAAAGGGAAATGATCAATGTTGGAGAAGATGTAGGAAAATTGGAACATTAATACATCGTTGGTGGAGTTGTGAACTGATCCAAGCATTCTGGAGAATTATGACCAAAGGGTTATAAAATTGCACAATACCCTATGACCTAGCAAAACCACTTCTAGGGCTGTATCACAAAGAGATCATAAATATTGGAAAAGGACCCTCATGTATAAAAATAGTTATAACAGCTCTTTTTGTGGTGACCAAGAATTGGAAATTGAGGGGATGCCCATCAATTGGGGAATGGTTGAATAAGTTATGGTACATGGATGTAATGGAATACTTAATTCCCTAAGAAATTATGAGCAGGTTGACTTCAGAAAAACCTGGAAAGACTTATATGAACTGATGCTGAGTGAAGTGAGCAGAATCAAGAGAACATTGTACACAGTAACAGCAACACTGTGTGATGACTGACTTTAATAAACTTAGCTCTTCTCAGCAATGCAAAGATCTAAGACAACTCCAAAAGATTCTTGATGGAAAATGCTGTCCACATATACAGAAAGAACCATGGAGTCTAAATGCACAATATTTGCCACTTTTTTTGCTTTGTTTTGTTTCTTCTTTCTCTTTAAGATTTACTCTTTAAGATTTTGTTTTCCTTCTGATCACTGCCTTCCTTATTCTACCTCCTTCTTATACTTCTCCTTTCCTCCTTTTCCTTCCTACTACTTTGTTGGCCAAGAAGAATATTTGTATCCAACTGTGTAAAGATGTGTATTCTTTCTTCCCAAAAGCAGTTCGGATGAAGTGTTGCCCACCCGCGTCAAAGTTTTATAAACTCTTGCTTATGTACCCCATTTGTGTGCGATAATTTTCCCCATTCTTCCTCTCCTTTATCATCTCCCAGTGCATTCCTCTTTCCTAACCTTCAGTTCTTCTGAGATCATCCAAACATAATAGAATCATACCCAGATTCTCTAAATAGAATACTTCTAAAGATTCCTGGTGATGATAAAGTTTTAAGGGTGTACAAGTATTATCTCTCCCATATAAGAATGTATATGTTTGTCCTGGTTTAGGCTCTTACAATCTCTCACTCTACTTAGATGTGAAATTTTCTATTCAGTTCTGGTCTTTTCATCAGAAATGCCTGAGAAGTTCTCTATTTCATATTTCATTCATCTGTATTTATGTCCATTTTTTCCCTTGTATGATTTTACCCACTTTAACTGGGTAGGTTATTCTTGGTTGTAATCAAAACTCCTTTGCTTCCTTGAATATCATATTCTAAGTCCTCCATTGCTTTATAACGACTGCTGCTAAATCTTGAGTAATCTTTAGTGTAGCTCCATGGGAACTTGAATTCTTTCTAACCATTTGGAAAACTTTCTCCTTGACCTGGGGGCTCTGGATTTTGACTAGATTCCGAGGAGTTTCTTATTTTTTGGTTTCTTTCACAGGTGACTTGGTAGATTCCCTCAATTTGTACTTTGCCCTCTGGTTCTAAGATATCTAGCTAGTTGTGAAATATGATGTCTAGGCTCTCCCCACCTCCCCTCACCCCCGCCATGGCTTTCAGATGAGATCAATGAATCTTACAATATTTCTCCTTGATCTATGGTCCAGGATCAGTTGGTTTTCCTGTCATAGCTCATTCCCGTCCCCATCCCCCCACTTTTGAGTCTTTTGACTTCATTTTATTATTTCTTGATATCTTATGGAATCATTAGTTTCCACCTAGTTAACTGTAATTTTTAAGGAGTTATTTTCTTCAGCAAGGTTTTGTGCCTCTTTTATGATGTTGTTAATTTTCTTTTCATAATTCGCCTTTCTTGGATACACCTCATTTCTCATTTTTTCCTCTACCACTTTTATTTAGTTTCTTAAAACCTTTTTTTAATTTGGCTCTTTTTAAAAATCTTTCTTTAGCTTTTGCTTGACTTCTAGGAATCCTTTATGGGCTTATATCCAATCAAATCATTGTCTTCTGTATTTTTGTCTTGAGTTACTCTTTCACCTGCCATGCTCTTTACAGTTGTATTCTTTTTTTGTTTGCTCATTCTTCCAGTCTACTTCTTGACTCTAAATTTTATGTTGGTCTTCTGCTCTTAATTACTGATGGGGGGGAGGGGGGGGTGATTTCTGGCCAGAGCTGAGTGCTACTTTCACAGCTCAGTCTAGGATTTGCAAGTTCTCAGTGCTTCCTGAGGAAAAAAAAATCTATTAACAGCCCTCCTAGTATGATCTCTCTAAGTTTCTGACCCCGCTTTGAGTCTATTGTTTTGTGTGTAGCTGAGTTTCAGTATACTACTGTTAGATTCAGTCACCTTTATCTCACTGGGAGGTTCTGAAGATTCAAAATGACTGAACTGCTGCTTCTCCTTGGCTTTCATTCTTCCCTGGTTTTTCAAGTACAGGCTTATGTGCTAGACTAAAGGTTAGAACCTCACCCTCATATTCCAGTGCTCAGAGTCACACAGGTAAGATTCTGGAATTTGTGTTCAGAACTCAGCTAGGGCTCTGCACTTAGTTGAATCTGATCCTCTCTGTCCTGGATCTGTTACCTGGAACTGAGTAATGGGTGACAGAGCTGTGAGATATCTGGCACCCATTCCTATTCCCAACACTAGTTCAAGGATCATTTGACGTCACTTTGCACTGCACTCCTGGCCAGTTGAACCCCATTGTCCACAGATTTCTCCATCCTCCTAAGCTTCCCTGGTCTAGAAAAATTACTCATTGCGACTTTTTCTTGGACTTCTCAATCAAGATTTCATTTTTACCAAGTTATTATAGAGGAGAAAATGCTGACTCTCATTCCACTATTTTGACTCCACTCCTGACCTAAATTTGTTACACACATTATATGGCAAATACCAACAACAAAAAAAGGTATACCAATACCAAACCATTTTTCCCCACTACTTTTCATTTATATGTTTCTGTCATTATGTACATTTATATTTATATGTCCAGTAATAGATTATTTGTTTGTGGTCATCTGTCTATACTTATGATGTTCACCCTGTGCTCTCAAAAAGGACCAATGAAAGGACCAATGACACCATGCAGTGATGCAGGACTTGTGTGCAAATTGGATTTAAGTAAGACAGAGTTCACAAAATCATCATCTTCTCTCTTCCTGAATTATCAAAGTCCAATGGCATGATTAAAGTCAAGATAACTGGTGATGGTCTGGGAATGCAGGCCTTGGTATCTCTGATGTCTAACCAAGATCCACCAAGGTTCCACCAGCACCTGCTTCAGTGGCCTTCTTGGCCATTGGAACAAATTATTCTTATCCACCCATTCTGCCAGAAGAAGTCGTCACATGCTTAGAGGTAGACATCCCCTCCAACTCATTGACAGGTTTGAGATCTGTCATACTCTCAATCTACTGAGATAGTTTTACTGAGGTGTGGCTGCTATGCATGCTACAGTTTCTTGGAGCCACAAGTAAGAGGACAAAAACCTCTGGCATGAGGTCCTACTGAGAACTTTTCAGGGCTGCTCATATTTAGGATGATGCATCTCTAGGCAAATACCTAAAATGTCTGAACTTAAAAAACGACTTTAATCCAAGAGGTGCTTAAAATCCTTACAAAACAAAAAGGAACTACTTTTAAAGTTAGAAAATTTTGTTTTACTGAGTTTTACCAAGAATATTTCCTATATTTCCTCCATGAGTAATGAGTAAAAATAAAAGTCTGAAAGTTTGTTTCTGATAATAGGTCTAATCTCCCCTAAAATAGACAGTGATTACAAAAAGCACCTCATAATCTAACTTACCTGAAAAAAAAAGTGATTTCATCAAAAATAGTTTTGGAAAATAGACTATATTTGGAGACTAAAGAACTAAGTTCCCATTTAGTCCCTTTTGGTGGAACTGAAGATAAAAACTCATAATAGCAGATCTCAAATTCTGATGGAGAAAAAGGCCAAAGAATGATTGTTGAAGAGGGACAGAAAACAAAAAACTGCCAATGACTGATTGCCAAGAAAGGACTACTTAAACTGTCAGGATCTCAATGCTTCCTTTCTTTCAGACTTCAATAAATTATGCTGAATATCATGTGTTTACTGTGTTCTCTGAAAAACTCAATGGGATATAAAATTTGGAAAAGATTTCTACAGAGATTTCTCAGAGTGAGACATACAAAAGGGAATAGTCCTCAAATTGCTAACACAATGGCCATAAAGGTTATAAAACCAGATAGTGAGTCTTCAGGACAAACTCTTGACCAAACAAGTAATAGAAGCCTTTTTAAATTCTGTATTTTCACTTGCTATCATCCAACTCTGTCTCCTGGCTTCCCTGACATCCTTCAGGTCCTAGCTAAAATGCCACCTTCTGTAAGAATTCTTTCCTGAATCACTCTTTAATGTTAGTACCTTCCACAGATGACTATCTCCAAGATATCCTGTATATGTCTTCTTAGCATATAATTTAATCAATTAATAATAAACATTAAGGGTCTACTATGCACTAGGGGAAAGGAGATGGCTCAGTGGATAGAGGGCTGGGCCTGGAGTCAGGAAGACCTGAGTTCAAATTTGATCTCAGGCTAGCTATATGACCCTAGGCAAATCATTTAATCTATCTTTGCCTTAATATATTGAAAAAGAAAATGGCAAACCACACTACTATCTCTGCCAAGAAAACCCCAAATGGGGTCACAAAGTGTCAGACACAACTGAACAATAACTGAATGGCAGGGAGCGATTGGACTTTGAGTAGGGGAGGGAAGTGGTCAGATGAAAATCACTTTGATAGCTGAATGGAGTGGGGGAAGACTTGAGGCAGGCAGACATTGCAGAGGGAATTTTTTTTTTTTGCCTTTGTATTCCCAGAATTTAGTCTGACACATAGGAGGTGCTTAATATTTGACTTCCTAAAGGGGATCATAAAAGGTAAAATGGATTATTTTGATTAGATGAAACTGAAAGGCATTTGTACCAACATTAATGTTGGCTAGGATAAAAGGGGAAATAAGAAAATGGGGGTTAAAAATCAAATCTCCCTGATGAGAACTTTCTACACAATTACAGTTACATCTAACTGTGATAGACTGGACTCCTCTCAGCAATGTAAAGTTATAAGACAATTCCAAAAGACTCATGATGGAAAGGGATATCCACATCCAGAGAAAAGAACTACAGAGTCTGAAAGCAGATTGAAACAAACTACTTGTTCTCTCTTATGTTTTGTTGTTTCCTTCCTTCTTTCTCCTTTGCTCCATTGGTTATAACTTCTATATAACTTGACTAATGTTTAATGCAAAGGTATTTGCAGAACCTATATCAGATTGCATGCTGCCATGGGGAAGGTGGGAGGAGGGAGGAGAGGGAAGGGGAGAAAATTTAGAACTCAAGGGATTGTGGAATGGAATGTTGTAAACTAAAAGTAAATAAATTTTTTTTTAAAAAGCACAAATTTACATTCTCTATATTGCCTTTTTATTATGTTTAAACAGGTCCAAAATGATTATCAGTTCTCCTAAATATGCCCTTCCCCCAAGTTTCCTAATTCTTATTTCAAATTATTCCCCTTCATGTACCCACCTATGCACATTCATTCACACAGCCTGTCCTTCATGCCTGAAATTATTATACCTGGCCCCATTCTTTCCCATCTCCCAATCAGCTCTCCCTCACGGAAGTGAGCTGAGTGCAGGGTTTAGCTCTGCCCTCCCCCACCCCAGTTCATCTTCAGGGAGACTTGGTGCTGGCGGGAATTTCAAGGTATGTACTGACCAATCACCGTTTTTGGCCTTTGCAAGTTCCTGCTTACATAATACCTAACCTTTGGTCATTTAGTGTCCCTTTAAAAGCTGAGGCTTTACCTGAGATCTCCGCTGTATAACTTGGGGCGGTGGGACAGTACCTTGTCAGCCCGCCATATGGCCTGATCAGCCAACACATGGCATAAATAAAGGGTTCAATTCTAAATTGTTACTTGGGTCTTGCTCGTGTTTTCTGGGTACAACAAAATGAACCTGCCTATATCTCCACTCATCAATTTGAACTTGCCCATCTTTCCACTCTTATAAATCATTAGCTTTCTTCAAGGTTCAACCCCAATACAACCTGATCCCCTGTTTAATGTGTGCTTTCTTGCTTCCCAAATTACCTTGTTTTATTGAAATTATCATGTTTTATTGAAGGCAGATATATAAAAGCAAATACGAGTCTTTGGTTTTGGGGGTTTTTATTCCTAGGTTTCAGAACTAACACACCTGAAAAAAAATAGCAGTTGAGCTAAATTAAAGAGCCAGGAGTTTAAATTTCAAGACAGGGGAGTAACATGATAAATGCTTATTGAATCCTTTAATTTTTTAAGGGATAGGCTTTTCTTCCTTTAAAAAAAAGGAACAAAAGAAAAAGTTATAATATAATTATTATATATATTATATTATATTATATATTATATTATATATTATATTATATATTATATATATTATTATTTTATATATAATTATTATATATATAATAATATATATAATATAACTATTGGAAAGATTCTTTAAAAAAAAAAAAAGACTTCCTCCTACCTTCCCTCTTCTCCACACACAGTAGGAAAGAAAAATACATATTTCATTTTCACAACATGGCAGCTAGGAGCCAGAGTAGTTAAGAGTGGCTAAGAGCCTAGAATTGGGACATTCTGAAGTCCACTTGCCTCAGATACTTTCTACTTGTGTGACTTAGAGCAAGTCACTGCATACCTCAGTTACCTGAGAGGAAAGAACAGCCCAAGAGAGATGAAGTTTCTGGGTAATTAATCATTTATTGATTTGGCTGGCAAATTGATAGTTCTTTCTCTCTGTAACCAAAAACAAAACCATGGAGTTCACACTTAAATACCTTTGGAAAAGTGGGCACCCCTGACAGGCAGAGAGAGATCAACCCCAAATGGTAAATGATTAATGATAAGGGTGGACCACGGGGTTGGCTGAAAGCTCAGCTCAAGGGGAGAATGTAGCACTCTGGACAAAAGCTCCCATCTCTAAACAAACATGAACATGAGAAGGGAAGCATTTCGAAGGGCTGAGACTAATGCTTTTAGGGCTGGAATTCACCTAGATAAGATTCTCTAAGTGGGGAGTTTCCAGGGCAATTTCATCTATCAGTAAGTCCTTCATGAGGAAATGAAGGGGGGAAAAACCCTGAATTCTAATTTAATAACTGATTTTAATATAATAGGAAAATAATCATTTCTCCTATGTAAAATGCGGGCAATGATGGCACCTACCTCACAGGGTTGTTATGAAATATTTATAAATAAAGTACCTTAACAAAGGGCACACAGCAGGTGCTAATAAACACTTCTTTCCTTTGCTTCCCTACTACAAGCACCCAAGTTACACATGAAAAGAATGAACAATAAGAGGTCCATACTAGTACAGAAAATAGGGTGAATTTCATTGTTGGTAAAGTTAATGATGGGGGGGTAGACCAAAGGTGAGACCTTCACCCATTACCCCAAAAGAATTTGAGTCCCATTTGTCCATAGATCCTGGAAAACCCCACCTAGAACTCTTCTCCCACTTGATCTGGCTCTTCATGCCCAAATCTGTTACCCTTAACCTAGCCTAGCCTTCCAAAGTCTGTTACCTCCAGATTGCCTCCAGCTATTTCCTATTCTTGATCCCATCAAAATCCCATTTTCTGGGTTCCTGATTTCTGACCTCTAGTTACCTTAACTATTGGCCACTCCCATTAAGCCTCTCCTTAAACTCCTCCTCTAGTCACCTCAGACTATTTGACCACTCCTAGATCCCTCCCCATAGTCTTTCTGTATATATATATAAGATCCATCTTGCCTCCATGAAGGTGCTCAGATTCAATCTAGCTCAAATTCTATCTGGCCCACATGTAAATACAAGCCTCACAAATGCTCAGATTCCTTAAAAGTCTTGCCAAAGGCAAGATTTCTTAAGAGTCCACCCAATAGGGTGAATCTTTAATAAACTTTGTTTTACTTTTTTTTTTTTACAGGTGAAAGGCGGCTTGGGTCAAACTCATTTGGGCAAGACATGGTGTGTCAGCATTCTGGGGTCCTGGGCAACCCTAAACCTCAACACTGAAAACTGGAAAATAATTTGAAATTGTGAGAAATGCTGGCAGTTTGGTTTCCACAGATTCTATAGGAACAATGGGGGTTTCCATGCAGAAAGGCATAAATCTGTAAAGAGTTAGGCTGGCTCAGACCAGTTGGGTGACGGTCATTGCTTAACACACATGCTTAATGGGCAGGTCAGGAGAGTTTTAATCCAGAAGAGCTAGAACCAGTCCAAGCTCTGAAGGGAGGAACTGTGGAAAAGTCAAATGAAATGCGCGTAAAAAGGGCTTGCCTTTGTCTGATCCTTTGTAGTCTTTCTGGATGCTATTTATTCATTTATTCACTATTTATTTTTTATTTATTCATTACTGAATACATGTAAAATAAAAATCATGAAGCTTCCTAGATCCCCAACAAGTGTGGTTATTTCCTAGACAGAGCACACAGATTTTCATTTATAACAGAACTATGCCCAAAGTTATTAAACTGCATATCCTTTCACCCTTTTATATTACTACTTAGGGCTATAAAAAGAAAGAGGACAATGACCCATAGGTACAAAAATATTTGCAGCAGCTCTTTGTGGTGACAAGGAACTAGAAACTAATCATTTGGGGAATTCTGACCAAATTATGGCATATGAATGCAATAGAGTACTATTGTGCTATAAGAATGATGATAGGGGATGGTTTCAGACAAACTGAGGAAGAATTGTTTGAATTAATACAGAGTGAAATGAGAACTCTTAAAAAAACACAATACAATAACAACATTTTAAAGACAAAAAAGCAGAGGCAATTAAGTGGTACAGTAGATAGATCACTGGGCTTGAAGTCAGGAATATTTGGGTTCAAAACCAAGCCTCTGACACTTACCATGGGGCAGTGGAAGCATAAGGAAAGAAGAGAAAAGAAGAAAATTTTGAAAAACCATTCATACATGTTTCATCTGTTGTATAATAGAGTTAAAGTAGTAGTGATTACATTATTGTCCAAATAAACACATAAAATGCAAATTATATAACTAATCAGCAGTCAAGCCTGATGACAGGTCTTAACAAGCAAGGGTTGGCAGGCGAGCATATTGGGCACTGTCAGGAAGTCCAGCATGCATCAGCAGGAACATGTGCATGTGATGACTTGTATACACTATACAGTTACATGACACAACATTACATCATCAAAATTTTAATACAGGAAAAGCCCCACAAATTAACAGTAAATCATTAAAGCTAAGTCATTTAAAAAACTATTTTGTATTTTTTTTAAATGACAATTTTTTTAATCCCCTAAAGAGTTTAAGAAAGTAGATTTCCAGGGGGGTACTAAGTAATTTTTTTTTAAACGGGACAGTAGGCCATATAAGTTTGGGAACCTCTGCTCTAAACAATCAGCTAAAACAAGACCTGGAGTTGACTGAGGTTCAGATCATGAGCTTCTTATTATAAAACCCAGACATAACTTGAAGAAAGTAGGGAAAACCATAAGACCATATGGGTATGATCTAAATAACATCCCTTATGAATATGAAGTAGATGTAATGAATAAATTTAAGAGATTAGAACAGAGGATCACAATATTGTGCTAGAGGCAACAATAAAAAAACATTCCAAAGAAAAGTAAAAACAAAATGGCTATCTGATAAGGTTTTACAAACAGCTGAGGAAAGAAGGAAAATAAAAGATATACACAACTGAACACAGAATTCCAGAGAATAGTAAGGAGAGATAAGAAAGTTTTCTTAAATGAACAATGCAAAAAAAAAAAAAAATAGAAGAAAACAATAGAAGAGGAAAGATAAGAAATGACTTCAAGAAAATTCGAGATATCAAGGGAAAGTTTCATGCAAAAATGGGCAGGATACAAGACAAAAATGGACTTAACAGAAAAGATTAAGAGGTGGTAAGAATATACAGAACTATAAAAGAAAGATCTTAACATCACTGGTAATCACAATGGTGCAGTTACTGATCAAAAGAATGAAATCAAGCAGGACTTAAGAAGCATTGCTGACAATAAGGTTAGTGGAGGTGATGCTGTTAAAGTGCTCCACTCAATATGCCAGCAAATTTGGAAAACATCAATTTAAGTCCCAATCCTAAAAAAGGATAATGCCAAAGAATGTTCAAATTACCAAATAAAAGCACTCATTTTACATGCTAGCAGGATTATGCCTAAGAGTCTGCAAGTTAGGCTTCAGTGATATTTGAACAGAGAATTACCAGAAGAACAGGTCGATTTTCAAAGAGGAGAGGGCATAGCCAAGATGGGGGAATAAAGGCAGGGATTCACCTGAGCCCTTTCCCAAACCCCTCCAAATAAATTTCTGAAATGACACTAAATAAATTCTAGAGCAGCAGAAGCCACAAAAAGAGAGTGCAATAAATTCCCAGTCCAAATCAACCTAGAATGTTAGCAGTAAAGATCACATAAAAGAGGCAAGAAAAAGCTTTTACAGTGGAGGGGGGAAGACAGAGGTTGCGAGGGGGAATGAGTGAACCTTACTCTAATCAGAAATGGCTCAAAGAGGGAATAACATACACATTCAATTGTGTACAGAAATCTTACTAGAGGAAAGTAAGGGAGGATAAAAGAAGGCAGGAGGTGAGATAGAAAGGAGAGCAGATTAGGGGAAGGGTAGTTAGAAGCAAAATGCTTTTTGAGGAGAAAAGGAGAAAAAAGAGAGAATATAGCATAAACAGGGGCAGGGGGGATAGGATGGTGGGAAATGCAGCTAACAAATATAACTGAAAAAAATTTGAAGCAAGTTTCTCTAATAAAAGCCTCATTTTTCAAACATATAAAGAACTGAGTCAAATTTATAAAAATAAGTCATTCCCTAATTGATAAATGATCAAAAGATATGATTAGTTTTCAGATGAAGTAATCAAACTCATATGAAAAAACATAACAGTATTGATTATAGAAATGCAAATTAAAATAATTCTGAGGTAGTACTTCATACTTATTAGATTGGCTAATAGGGCAGAAAAAGGTAAATGACAAAAGCTGGAGGAGATGTGAGAAAAATGAGACTTTTAATGCACTGCTAGTGGAGTTATGAATTGATTTAACCACTTTGTAGAGCAATTTGGAACTATGCCCAAAGGGCTATAAAACCAGGTGTACCTTTTGACCTAACAATAGCAATAGGTCTATATCCCTAACAATAACAATAGGTCTATATCCCAAAAGGGATAAAAAGCAAAAAGAAAAAGGATCTACATGTACAAAAATATTTGTAGCAGCTCTATTCTGAGGGTAAAGAATTAGTAATTGAAGGGATGCCCATCATTCAGGAAATAGCTGAACAAGTTGTAGTATGTGATTATGATAGAATACTATTATACTATAAGAAATGATGAACAGGATGCTCTCAGAAAAACCTGGAAAGACTTGCACGGACTGATACAAAGTGAAATGTACAGTGTACAAAGTAATAGCAATATTGTAAGATAATCAGCTATGAATGACTTAGCTATTCTCAGCAATATAGTGATACTAGATAACTCTAAAGGCCTTAGGATGAAAAATGCTATCCAAACCCTGAAAAAGAACTGGTGGTATCTAAATACAGGTTGAAGTATACTTTTTTTAAACTTTATTTTTCTTGAGGTTTTTTTGTCTATGTTTTCTTTTATGGATGACTATTATGGATATGCTTTACATGACTATACATGTATAACCTATATCAAATTATTTGCCTTCTCAATGGAGATAGGTAGCAAGGAAGGGAGAGAATCTGGAACTCAAAGTTTTAAAAATGAATGTTAAAAATTGTTTTTACATGTAACTGGGGAAAAACAAAATACTAACTTAAAAAAAAAAAAAACAGGGCAGCTAAGTGGTGCAGTGAATAGAACACTGGTCCTGAAGTCAGGAGGACCTGAGTTCCAATCCGGCCTCAGAGACCTAACACTTATTAGCCGTATGACCTTAGGCAATTCACTTAACCCCAACTGCCCTACCCTTTCCCCCTCAAAAAAAAAGGGCGGGGGAAGAGGAACTAGAGATCAAATTGCCAGCATTTGCTGAATTATAGAGAAAGCAAAGTCCTAGAAAAACATCTCTTCTGCTTTGACTGTATGGTGTCTTCAAAGAAATAGGAGTACCAGATCATCTCATCTCCTGAGGAACCTGTATGCAGGCCAAAAGGCAATAGAAACAAATATGGAAGAACTGACTGGTTTAAGTGATTTAAGATTGGAAAAGGAATGTAACAAAGCTATATATTAGTACTTTATTTATTTAACTAATATGCAGATGCCAGGCTTGATGAAGTAAAACAAGTGTCCAACATTCTTACAAAAATATAACATACGTACCTGAAATCTCATTTTCACACCTATGTTCTGTTCTAGAAAGAGCCGCATGTTATATGTTTCAATTAATATAGGAAAAGGGTCTTATTTGTGTGGTTATGTCCTTGCAGTTTTTAACATGACCAAGAAAAAAACTTTTAAAACCATGCAGCAGGGGTGGCTCTAGGTGGTGCCTAGATAGAGCACCAGCCCTGGAGTCAAGAGGACCTGGATTCAAATGCAGCCTCAGACATTTACTTGCTGGGCAACCCTTAAGTAAGTCACTTAACCCCAACTGTCTCCCAAAAACAAAAACAAACCAAGAAAAAAAAATGCTGTATTTTTCCAAACTAAGCATAAGTATAATCAGTTTAACAAAATCTCACCTATTCTCCCTCTAAACCATTTGAAATATACCCAGAATCTAGAGTACATTCCAAATTGTACCTTTAGGAGTGCTTCATTCTATATTTAAGAGAAAAGGAATTTACTTTCCTCTTAAATCTGTAAAATTTCCCAACAATTGGGAAAATATCTGACCATATTCAAACCTTCAGTTTGATTTTGCATAGTGAATTGACCAAGGTACATTGCAAAATTTTACAGGGCAAATCAGTTCAAAATAATAAAACTCTGTTAAGACACAAAGAGAAACAATTTTGATGAGGAAAAAAATGATATTTTTCAAGGATATCAATGTGAATACACAGGGAACTCAGAAACCAACTTAGATTTTTAAAAGATATGTGCAAGAGACAAGCAACAGCAGGTAACAGAAGGTAAATATGAGAGTGGCATAGTACTATAAAAAAATAGCACTGACACATAAAAAAAGGCTAATAGGAATTGATAGTCCAAATAAGTAATTAGATAATGAGAGTACTTAGCTGCCCCGGGGATAAATTTAAATCTGCAGGTCCAGTTGAATTACATATCCAGTAGTTGAAAGAATGGGAAGGTTTTATTTCTGAGCCACTATTAATGATTATATGAAAAATTGTGGAGAATGGGGAATTATATCAAGACTGGAGTAGAAAAATATCCCAGTTTACAAATAAGGAAGAAGATGTTCAGTGAGCTTGACTTTAATTTCTGGGAAATTTTTAGAATGCATCATTAGAGAAATGGTTAAATGAACATCTAGAAAATGACAAATAATTTCAGAGGAAATATAGTTTTATTAAGAACAGGTCATGTCATACTCATTTTTTTACATGTCTATTAAACTAGTAGTTTCATTTTCATAAAGTTTTTTTTAAGTATCTCACTGTATTCCTATGAAAAAGATGAAAAGATACTCTATATGATAGTAGAATTAGTTTCAGAATGAGATTTATAACTTAAACTAGATGGCTACTGATAATCCATTCCAACCCCAAAGCTGTGTGGTTCTGTGAAAAGCTCAGTTGGGTATTTTGTAGACTGGAGTATTTTTGGATATTATTTTTGGATATGTCTGGGTATTTTTAGACACTGCTCAACTTTCCCAAAGGAGGCCAAGAATCATCTCACAATAATGCTACATAAATGAATTATATTTTCCCTCTGAGTTCAAAATTGTTTCTTTTCCTAAAAAGCTGATATTAGAAAATCTTGCTTTGAAATTTGCAATGTGTGTTTTACCACTCTAATACTGATGCATATATTCAATCCAAAGCAAGAGTGAATGCTTCCAGATTATCAGAATAAGAATCTGGTAACTTTTAACTTTTGAGATAAAACAGATGAAGTAACCAAAATGAAGGTGTCAGCTGGAACAAGTTGGTTTCCTGGTGCCTGAAGTGTTCCATTTCTCAAACAACTCTATAGATGGCCTTCTTGCTTAGAGGATGAGGATATGGAGTTCTTGATAGCAACCCTATCTAGAGTCTAAATTCTGGACCCTCTGTGAAAAGATTCCATAAATAATCACTAATTTTTATTTCTGCTTGATCTGAACTAAGTAGCTCCTTGAATAAGGAACCCAAAGGAATAAAAGGCATGAATATCACTGTCCAAATTAATTTTAATTCTTTCTAAAGGTCTTGGTGAATTTGGTAAACTAGATAATAACAATGATTTTAAAACTGTCTTCCTTCCTTCTAGTAGCTCATATAAAGTGATCTTATGGAATCTTTTTGTCACTCCTTAATTGTATATGATCTGAGATTTTGCTGTAGATCAGTAACTGTATCTCTGGACTTTGCTTACCCAGATCTATAAGTTATAAGTTAGAGAGTAAAAGATCCAGAGCCTCATACCCACTGCCACCCAGCAAAGACCATATTAGGTCACATCATGACATTATAGCTTGTGGCTGCCACTATGAGGTTTAAAGAAAAAAGACAGAAAGAAGTAGCAGTGAGTGCCAAGAGCAGTACCATATAAGTAGCAAAAATAGTGGACTAGAAGTCAGGAAACCTAAGGTTTAGTTCAGGCTCTGTCATTTGTTTAGTGTTATAGGCTTAGAGAAGTTGTTTCACCTCTCAAAGCCTCAGTTTACCCATTTATAAATGGAGTAAATACTTATTATATATCTCTTGCATTCATTAAAGTAATAATGAGACATTTTTAATATTATCTTCTTGAGAGTACAGACTATTTCAGATTTTGTCTCTATATTCTTAGAGTCTAGCATATGTGATTTATGAAGAGTAGGCACTTAAAACATGCTGAATTAAAGTATAATTCCTTGTTCAGAGTTGGTTTTTTAAATAAATTTATTAAAACCATGAAAATAATATAATTATATGATTATTACAGTCTCAATTTACAAAACACTCCAGTACTTTCTAAGTAATTCTGGGTATATATTCGTGGATTTTTTGTAACAAAAAATAAATTCTCTCTTGTTGATTTACTTAAGAAAATTAGTTGGTGTCAAGACAGTAGGTCGGGGCCTATTCAGAACGTTTGTGGTCTACACTCTTAACTGAAGAAAATGCTAAATTTCAGTAAGTATTATAGTGAAGATAAAATGTAAATTTTTTCTCCATTAACATTCATGAGCCCCTGGAAATCTATCCAAACACTCTGGGTGTATAATTAATTCTAAATTAAGCTAAAGTCTCTGTCTTGACTTAAGAAAGATTAAGGAAAATTATATTTATAAATCTAATTACCAGATATTTACATATTGTTAGGAACTGAAGTTATATGACAGCTTTATACCACTAAGAGTTTTCTATACTGCTCCCCAAGAACAATACCAAATAAATTAACATACAAAATAATAATTCATTCAGAATCTTATGGGTTCACCATGTTTACTATAAAAAATCTGGGAAAATATTCTAAATATAACCTTCCCATTTTTTTTTGTTCTAACTAAAACGTCCATTTAATATGCAGAAGAGGTCAGCAGACAGGATCCCTCAGTTTCATGCAACAGTCCTGTACTAGAACAGTCTATTAAAAAAAAAAAAAACTTCATTCAGTTATTTTCTTGTTCATACTATTAAGCAGAAGTTTGGGAAGATGATGAAGGATTGTGATTTTTATTAACAAAGAAAGGAAGGGTAACAAATAAGAGTATTAAGCTCTGGGGCATAGTCTCCAAAAAAATTATGTTGATGATGGTGGTAGTGGTGGTGATGATAGTTAAAATTTACATAATGCTGTAACTTTAGAAGAGCATTATCCAGACATTATCATGTTTCCTCTCACAACAATCCTGTGAAGTAAGTACCACAAGTGTTGTTATTTTACTAATGAGGAAACTAACTAGAAATGCCAAATGGCCACACAGCCAGCATATGCCAGAGGTATAATTCAAACCCAGGTCACTCTAGACTCACACTTTAAACTACAATATACTTCCTTTCAATCAAACTCTTCATATCCCAATATTCTCAATTATTAAGACATTTTTAATGAAATACTAAAGCATATCAAGCAAGGCTATCTATTTTCTTTCCAAAGTTTTCCCTTAAGCCAACAAGTGGCTCAGATTCCTGAATAAGTATAGCGTAAAAAATAAGTATAGCCCCATAAATCTATGAATATATAAATAAAAATTCAGCATCTTATGGGAAAACCAAATTCTTTCCTAAATTCACAAACCAAACTCAAAAATGACAATTTCTTATTCAGCAATGGGTTTCACTTATAATTTGCTCTTGAAACTACACACTATACGAGAAATATCTAATGCAGGTAACATTCATGGCAGTATTCAATTCTCATCCAAACTGGAATACATGTAATTCATAAACTAGAAAAAAAGCATACCTAAGAAATTTTTACCTAATTATTTTTGACATATCTCAAAATCAGAGCTTAAATACGAATTTATAGTGGCTCCCAAATTTTGAGCATGACCCTTTCTAAAGTAAAAAAATATGAGTCCCCCTCCCTGTACCTCCATAGTAGTTGTACTATTCACAATCACTGGCTGAGGGGAAAAAAAGAGTCAAAAGGCTACTATGAATTCAGTAATGCCTTTTATATTGATTTGAATTTTATTAGTTACATCAGCATCTATATATATATTTGAAATCTAGTCTCATATTTATGTGCAAGATATATTGTTTCTTCAGTATGCAGAATGTTTACTTATTGAAGAATTCAAAAATTCCTTGCAATAACCCAAAGGCAAATGGCTGGGAATCAGTACACTGAGGAATTCTGATTTTAGAAGATAAAGCAAATTATACTGCAAAAGAATGAGATGCACAAATTAACCATATTGATCTGAATGTCATTATGTGATAACCAAATTTGTCACAAACTATAAAAGCATCTTTATACATAATAGCAACATGTTCTTAAATAGCAATTGATCAAACCATCATAATGGCAATTTTGAGGATTCTACACAATTTTTTTCAGAAAATTTGTTTTAAACAATCATGTTTGAGACCTGATATTACAACTTCATAAAAATCGCGATATCAGAAAAGCATTTATCTTTTATCAGTACTATATGCCTACAAAACTGATTAAGTATAAGCAAAAAATGAATATATAAATATACATATAAAAAAGGCACGCAAAATTAGATATTCAGTGGACTTCTATTGAACTCCTAAGGAAATTTAGCAACCAGAAAAAAATTGTGCAATCCCAAACTATAATTGTTCTCCAATAAAATTCACCAACTTGGAAGACGTGATTGTGGTGATTTTTTTAATTGAGTAACATAACATAAAGACTAGAAGTTATATGAAAGTCAGACAATGAAAAAAAAAACTTCAGAGCTTCCATTATTCATCACAAATGTCTTAGAGTCATTTTAAGCGATAACATAGCATCACTTTTATCTTGAATTTTCAGTAGTGATTTTGAACCTCACTGAAATTTCCTTACCTGGACTATACACCATCTCCTAGAAAGGATATATGATACTGAAGTAAAATTTTATTCTGAAGGAGTTCTAGGAGGGGATGGGGTGAGGAACAGGAAGGGAGTTGTGGAGGTTTTTTGTTCTTGTTTAAAAGTTTTTCCACACATTCAAAATAATTTGAATATATAATTTGAAAATAATTTGTTTAAAAACTTTTCTACACATTCAAAATAATTTGAATAGAAACATTGGTTTTAAGTAAAACAAAGCAGAAAATTAATTTTTTCAGAATTTCAAATGTCTAAAAAGATGGAAGATAAATCTTTTAAATTCCTTATTTTTAGATATTGTACTTTGTGAAGGAACTGTTAAATTTACTGAGATCTGTGTCAAAAGAAAAAAAAAAGGAATGCAAGTATTCCGTGCAATCATTTCATCTAGTAGTAACAAGAAAATTATACCTATCTTCTGATGCAAACTGAGAAATTAAATTTTTCAAAACACAGTTCAACAAAACACAAGTTAAAATGGATCAACAGGCCCGGCACCAGAAAGAAATGTTTGCAGAGGCAAGTAATTTTAAATTTTAAAATGATGTAAGCTGGGACTTAACCCATGGCATACTGCTTCAGAGTAATTTTTCTGAAGCACAGCTCTGTCTATGTCACTTCCCTGTTTAATGAGCTCTACTCACTCCCTATCACCTCCAAGATCAACTATAAAGTCTGCTATTAGACATTTAAACATATTCACATCCTGGCCCCCTCCTATCTTTCCTGGCTCCTTATACTCTCTTCTGCCTCCACACACTCTGTCCAGTTACACTGGTCTACTTGTGGTTTCCAGAACAAGACACTTAAGGTCACTACTCCATGCTTGTCTCCTGTGACTAAAACACTCTGCTCCTTCATCTCCACCTCATAGTTTCCCTGGCTTTCTTCAAGACTCAGTTCAAATATCATTTTCTGCATTTCTGTAAGAGATCTTTCCCAATCTGTGAATGCCTCTTGCCCTTTCAGACTACCTTTGTCTAATGTCTGTGCCTTTTATATACCTAGTTAACTATATGCTATTTCCACTGTAATATATGCTTCCTGAGGTGAGGAACTGTTTTAGCCTTTATATCCCCAGCATTGTAATAAGCATCTAAAAAAATATCTGTTGACTGACTTCCAAATTTATGGTCAGCTAGCTTCTTCTGATTCCTCCTTCACCTTTTCCATTAAGACAGGGGCTCTTTGCTGGCCCTGGAGTCAGAAGGACCTGAGTTCGGATCTGGCCTCAGACACTTAATGAATGAATACACAAACAAAAACCTAGCTGTGTGACCTTGGGCAAGTAAGTTACTTAACCCCAATTGCCCTCCAAAAAGCAAAAAAAAAAAAAGACAGGGACTCTTAAATGTATCAATTTCTAAAATACATACATTTTGATAAATGTATTTCAATGTTTCCTTTCAATTCTGTGTATTTAATTTTTTGCATTTAACATTATTCTGAGGTGCAGCTAGAGAGCACAGATGATAGAGAACAGGCCCTGGACTTGGGACAATCTGATTTCAAATGTGACCTCATACTTGACACTTACTAGCTGTCTGACCATGGACAAGTTACTTCCCCCCATTGCCTCGCCAAAAAAAAAAAAAAAAAAAAACCCACATTATTCTGATAACACAAGCCTCACCAGGCTACAAAAAGGGTTATGATACAAAAAGATTCAGAATGTCTGCTAAGGGAGATCTCTGGTGTGTCTATAGCTCTACCCAGAGCAAGTAGTCCTGCTGCCAGATCCTTAAGTACAGAGTTAATTGAAAAAGAAAAGTGTTGTGATCACCAGTATCTTTCTCCACCTCCTTCAAACTGCTCATTCCTATTTGAGTGAAGAAAGTACCTTTGCTCATGGCATATCCCACTCCCATCTGAGCAACCATGCTATTTTTAATATGTATCTGATGTAAAGCTAATTTAGAAATGTGCCACAACCACATCATCAGGCAATAACAAGAAAGGCTAACTCACTTGGCATCAAAGATACTGGAGACCTGGAAGAAGAAAAATCACTGAGAAAAGAGGAAATTCCTTGTGAAAATGGGGAGCCAGGAGTAGAGGAGTTGTTATGTCACAAAGAGTAAATTTGTAGGTAGCATAGGTCTGGAAGCTAATTGGTTTTGCTGTTTCCAGGACTTTCCTGGCTCACATAATACCCAACTTAGTAGTCACAGTATCAGAGATTTAGTTAGAGTTGGAAGGACCTTTAAAAGCCATCTAGTTCAATCCCCTCCTTTTGGGGAGGCACAGAAGTTAAGTTCCTTGCCCAGGGTTATACTAGTACTAAGTGTGAGGAACAATTTGAACTCAGGTCTTCCTGACCCTAATAGCAATGCCCTATCCACTATGACTCTCACAATTTAGAGAAAGGCAAGGGGGAAGGAAAATGCTGTTGACTGATGATTATGACAACAGAGTTCAGTGGCACAGATGAATGGGCTGTTCATATTTTGGATCCAAAGAGAAAACAACTCAGTCTAAAATATCATGACAAATTCTGGCTCAACTTTTTATATGATCTTTCTTGTATCTTCTAATCTGCTCACTAGATCATTGGTATTCTTGACAGTAACACATACAAAATATTTTTTAAAACACACACCCAAAAAAACTTCCTGAACTAATTTAAGCAAAAGAAAAACTTAACTACTCTTAGACGACAAGAAGAAAAGGAGGAAGAAAAGAGTTGATGGTATTTCTTAAAGTTCAAAAAGTAAAGTTTGGGTGTGATTTGCCTTGGGGGATAATAAGAATAGTGTCCAATTGTTTGTTTACTTAAACTGGATACATGTGTGTAAAAATGCTGTTTAAAATAATTTGAAATATGTTAAAAGCTCAGAGATGGCATCACAGAAGGGATAATACATAATAATTATATATTATTATAAAATATTTACAAAGCATATTTAAGATTTTTGTATATCCCTTACCACCTTCTGCCACTTGGGTGAGGAGAGGAAGGTAGAAATAGTCTCAGTAGGTGAGGAATCAGTCAGAGAAAAGTCTAATTTGAAGACAGTTTCCTCCATTAATCTTAGTCATTTTAAGACCGTATTTTATGTAACTGACATTTTAAAATTCAAATATAAACATCCTTTCTCTTAAAGCAGTTTATTTGGTGTTGCTTTTTTTTTAAGATGCAGAACACTCAAGCTTCTCTAATTAGATAAAAGAATTTCAATATCTTGTTTTGGGACGGCCGTTTTCCTATCACCAACTAGCAAAAAGAAAATCTGAAAATATGCACAATGATTAAACTACTAGTTTTATGATTTACATATTTTTTGAAAAAACTGTCTAAAAAATACATTGTATATATCCTAAAATTCTAATACCAATATGAGTTATAGTCTATATATATATATATATACACACACACACACACGTGGTTATATTTATGTCTATAAAAGTGGGTCTTAAATAGTGAGCTAAATTATGATTTAATATCAGCAATCTCAATAGCATACATCTCTATTTTACTATTTCAGCTGTGAAATTTTTAACTGAAAAGTGGTAAAATGCTTTATAATAAAACAACTAAGAAAAACATTTGTACTTGATAAAAGAATGAAAAATGGAAGCTCTGTCAATGTAAAATTGCCATGGTTGGTTAGTTGAAACAACAGTGGACACATTCCCAATACCAAGATGGATATGAAAAAAGGAACATAACTATAAAATGTATAGCTTACTTTGTGCCTTTTCACAGAAGTTTATCTGAAAGCCTAAAGTAAAAGAGATAAGTTCCAGTTCATTGACTGTAATTCAAAGAATCACACCAAAATTAAAATGACATTTAGTTTTCAACTTTCAATAAAATATTTTTTAAAAACAGGAAACCAATTCACATGACCACATTATAGCTAAAATACTGTTCACATGGCATTTCCTAAAAATATAACTTCAGATTTCTTGCATTATCTATACACCAGTAAATGGGGATATATCCACAAGAGTGATGCTTCATCGTACTTTTAATTTCAAATTAATTTAAATGTTATTAATGATTGGGAATCAAAAGGAAATTTTCTTCAATTACCTCAATATCTTTCCCCCAAAATCCATCCCTCCTCCAAACTTCCTTCTTTTTCCAATCACCCAGGAATGCAATCTCAGAGTCATCTTTAACTGTTCTCTCTCATTCAATCCCAACATTGAACTAGTTCCTTACTTGCCGATTCGCCCTCCACAGCATCTTCACACTGTATATAACCTCCTCTCCACTCAAACTACCACCATCTCAATTCAGGCCCTCATTATCTGTCTCCTGAATTTCAGTAGTGCCCTAATTGTTCTCCTTGACTTCATTATCTACTTTTTCAGTCCACTGTCTATATAGCTTCCAAATTAATATTCCAAAGGCATATGATAAATGTTTTTTATTCAAAAACCTTCAATGACTGGCATTCTTAGCCCTCTTAAAATAAAGTACCCACCTATTTTTTTGAGACTTACTTCCCATTACTCCCTGTCCATCTAGACAAACTGTCCCCCTAACTTTTCTCTGAACACCCAGTATATACCACCTCCTTTATCGATGATTTTATACATATATATAGTACCCTCCATGCCTAAAAATTCACTCTCTCCTCACCTCCACCTCTTAAAATCATTTTAAGATTTGTTCAGCCATTCCCCAACTGACAGGCATCCTTTTTGTTTCCAGTTCTCTCCTGCAACAAAAAGAAGCTATAAGTATTTTCTCTACTTGCAAGTATTTTTCCTTTTTTTGATCTCTTTGGGGTATACACCTACTAGTGGCATTGCTAGGTCAAATAGTAAGCACAGTTTAGTGCTTACTGGGGGGTCTAATTAAAAATTGCTTTCTAAAATGGCTGGATCAATCTCCAATTTCAAAATGAACCAGTGTGCCTGTTCACTCCATAGAACCATAGCCCCTCTAATAAGTATAATTTTTCTTTTATGCCATCTTTATAAATCTGATTAATATGAGGTGGAATCTCAAAGTAGTTTTAATTGCCCTTCACTAATTAATAGTGACCTGAATAATTTTTTCAATGGTTGTTGGCTGTTTTTGACTTCTTCTTTGACAAATTCCTGTTTATCATATCTTTTGATCTACTGGGGTATGGCTGAGTAAATTATGGCATATGAATGGAATGGAATATACTATATATATAAAGAAATGATGAAAGGGGGAGTTTTAGCTGTGTGACTTCGGGAAAGTCACTTAACCCCAACTGCGCTCCGGAAGGAAGAAAGGAAGAAAAGAAGAAAGGAAGAAAAGAAAAAGAAAGAGGCAGTTTTATAGAAAGAAACCTGGGAAGACTTGTATGACCTTTGCTGATGAATGAAGTGAGCTGAACCAAGAGAATAAATCATACAACGAACAACACTGTCTTTGAATTTTGAAAGATTCTGAACTCTGCTGAATGCAATAACCTACCACCACTCGGGGAGGAAGCATGCTGCCTATCTCCTGACAGATGGAGTGATAGATAAATGGTACAGAATTAGACACACATTTTTGGACACAGAAATGTATGAATTTGTTTTGTTTGACTAAGCTTCTTTATTAGAAAGACTGCATTTTTTTTCCAGAGGGCAAAAGAGCTAGGATTGAAGCCAAGGGTCACCTACCTAGCAAAACTGAGTATTTTGTTTCAGGGGAAAATATGGTCATTCAGTGGAATAGAGGACTTTCAAGCATTCTTGAGGAAAAAACCAGAGTTGAATAGAAAATTTGACATCCAGACACAAGAAGCAAGAGATGCCTGAGAAGGTAATCAGGGAAAAGAAACCAAAAGGAACTTATCAAAGTTGATCTATTTATATTCCTACATGGAAAAACAATAACTGTGACTGATGAAACCTTTCTCAGTATGAAAATAATGGAAGAAGGGTATATGGGCATATGAATACATATGTGAATGTATATATGTTTACAGGTATACATGGATAGAGGGCACAAGTTGAATTTGGTTGGAAGGGATGATACTTAAAGGGTGAAGTTATGAGGTGAGAGAGGCAAGTGGCAAGAGGAGATGGGGAGAGACAGGGTAGGGTAAACTATCTCATGTAGAAGAAGCAAGGGGAAGTGGCTGCAGGGGAGGGGAAGAACAGGAAGGCAAAAAGGCAAAAGCATATTCTCACTGAATTTGGCTCAGGGAGAGAATGACATACATACTAAATGGGATATCTCACCCTGCTGGAGAGTAGGGGCAAGGGGGATGAGAGGAGGGATGATAGAGGTGAAGGCATTCTGGGGGGAGGGGAGATTGGAAGTACCCACTATCAAAGAGGGACAGGATCAAAGTAGGGAATGGACCAGGTAGGGGGTGGGATGGGTGGGAGGGAATTATAAGCAGCCTTTTACAATATATCTACTATGATAATGTTTTGCATAGCTATACATATACAACACATACTGAATTGCTTATCTTCCCAGAGGGAATGGGTGACAAGGGAGGAAGGGAATGGATCTGAAATTCAAAGTTTTAAAATTAAATGTTTCAAATATATATAAATACTATTATTAATACTATTTTGCATGTAATTGGGAGATAAGATGTTCAGGCATTGGGGCACAGATATTCACCTTGCCCTAATGGCAAAGTCGATGGGGATATGGGAGAAGATATGGGAGAGAGCAGATTAGATGAGGGGATATCTTGTGGGACTGCTATTCTGGGGTGGTGGGTAGGGGAAAAATGGGGAAAAAATTGTAACTCAAATCTGGCTGAAATGAATGATGTAAACCAGAAGTTAATAAAGCATTTGTTTAAAAAAAAAAGAGAGACTGGAAGGAAACAACAGAAAACAACCAATTCAGAGAATAAAAATTAAAAATCTCACACTAATTAATAGAATTAACCACCTATATACTCACTGTATTAGAAGAGAACAATAACCAGACAAATCAACTAAAAAAAAAACGGACTATTCCAGAAAATCCCAAAAAATGCAACAATTTGGAAGGCAGATCAAAATGCTACAGCTTCAGGATTATTGATGCCCTAGAAGGTTTTTTGAAATAACAGTAGCAACATGATATTCTGAGGGGTAAAAAAAAAACTTCCCCAAATTTACACAAATAGAAACAATCTACAGGGCTCCAAAAAGAAGGAATCCAAGATTCAACATTTTTTGACACGGATAAGCTTAAACATAGACTTTTTAAGGCACAGATTTCTTAACTGGGAGTCCATGGACTTTTTCTTTTTAATATATGTTGATGTTTCAATACAAGTGGTTTCCTCCATAATCCCATATCTGCCTTTTCCCATTAAGCAGCACCATAATGTAGTGTTTTTGCACTTTATTAATGACTCTCCTGGTTTCTTTTTGATGGAGTCTTTATACATGATAGCACTTTTTTCTTATTGAATCTTTTCCCCTTCAAACGTCCATTTCATCATTTCACTTAGCTTGTGTTTATTAGGTACCTGTTTTGTCTCAGTCATTGGGCTCCCAGCTATGGAGATCAAGACAAGACAAAACAAATAGTTCCTGGTCATTGGGAGCTCAGTTCTGGGGAGTGTTAAGTGTGCATGTATGTTTGTGTATGTGAGGAAACACACATCAGTAAGTACCTACAAAGATGTATATCAAATAATTACCAAGCAAGTTGGAGGTGTGAGAAAGCTCTAACAATTTCCTCTTCCCTCCAATTTTTTCCCTGTTACTCTGAAGTAGTTTTGAAACAATGATTTAGTCAATACAGTATATTGTGTTAGTTACTATTTATCTTGCTTTGAGAGGTGTGATCTTTAAGCAGTGATGTTTTGGAAACTTTACTTAAATTCAAAGGTGTCTTTAATTGTGTATATATCTGCCAACTGTTCAGAGCAGAACTACCTCTCACATGTTAATTTCTTGTCTGCTGGGTAGTTGATTCTGTGATTTTAAAATTTTTATATTGCATTCCTTTTTTGGTAGTAGTCCTGATTGAAATTTTTGATAAGTCATTTTTCTTTCTGGTTGGAGTATTTGTTCCTTTAAAGTGGAGGTTCTTGTTTTTCACCATTACTTCCTCTTGGAAGTAATGGTGAAGCTTCTAGATCTTTTCTCAGAATGAGGTTTTAAATCTATAAGAAAAAAGATATGGGATTATGGAGGAAACACTGGGTTCATATCCCATTCTCTTCACTGCTCCTTCCCTGTCTGATCTCTCTGAGCCTCCATTTCTACTCCTTTAAGATAAGTGGGTTGGACTGCAGCCAGGCTTCTTAAACTTTTTCTACTCAGCAAGGTTTAGTCTTGTGTGGCCTGAGAGCATAAGCAATGCAAATTGCCCAAGTTTTGTGTTCAGAATCTAGGTTGTAGTGAGGCACCAGAAACACCTCAGATTTATTAAGTATTTGATTTTTAATTAATTTTTGGTCATTGTGTGTTCAGAAATCTTTTACTCTTGCCAAATTTTTCACAACCCCATATGGGGTTGCAACCCACAGTTTAGGAAGAGCTAGACTAGATGACCTCTAAGTTCTAACCTAATATTTTATGAACTAAAGTGATCCAGTATATATCAGGATCAGTAAGAGGAAAATAATAATTTTTTTGTAGTTTATTTTTTTAGTTTACATCATTCATTTTTACAAGATTTTAAGTTACAAATTTTCTCCCCATTTTTCCCTACCTACCACCCCAAAACAGCAATCCCACTGAAGATCCCCTCCCCCAATCTGCTCATTCCTATATCTTCCCTCATCCCCCCCTCCAACTTTCCAGTAGGGCATGGTGGATATCTCTATGCCCCAGTGCCTGTATATCTTATTTCCCAGGTACATATAAAATAATAATAATATGTATTTTTTAAATATTTGATTTTAAACCTTTGAATTCCAGTTTCTTTCCCTACCTCCCTCTTCACTCACCCTCATTAGGAAGATAAGCAATTCAATATAGGTTGTACATGTGTAGCTATGCAAAACATTTTCATAGTGGATATACTGTGAAAGACTGACTGTATTTCCCTTCCACAAGAGGAAAATAATAATAATGGAATATATATTGTATTCAATAATCTAAAGGAAAAAAGTGTAATAATTGTGTAAGTAGACTAAACTCTTAGATACAAACTGAAAGGAAAAGGAATATACCTGTCCCAAGGAACATTTTTTTTGGTTTTTAAAATGGAATAAATTATTGGAGATAAAATGGATGAGTATGATTATACAAAGATAAAGTATTTTATAAAGCAAAAATTAAATTCTCAAATAAAAAGGAAAATCAGCCAACAAGCATTTATTAAGTGCCTACTATGTGCCAGGCACTGGAGATTCAGAGAAAAGCAAAAACATGACCCATGCCCTCAAGAAGTTTGCCTTCTAATGTAGAAAAACAAGATGCAAATAAATAACTAAATCCAAGCAAGATAAAATGTAAATTGGAGGTAATCTAAAAGTGAAAGAGACACCTAGCAGCTGGGGGACTAGGAAAGGCCTCTAGCAGAAAGTGAAATCTGAGTTGGGTCTTGAAGGAAACCAGGCAAAACAGGAAGCAGAGATTATAAAAGAGAATATTTCAAGGATGGGGGCAGTTATCAGAAAAGGCACTCATAATATGATGAAAAAGAAAAATGATAAAACGTTAGAGAAGATGTGGGAAAATTGTAAAACTTTTTTTTTTTTTGTAAAACCATCGTTGGTAGAGTTGTGAACTAATCCAACCATTCTGGAAAGCAATTTGGAACTATACCCAAAGGGCTATAGCACTACTAAGTCTATATCCTAAAGAGATCATGAAAATGGGAAAAAGACACACATGTCCAAAAATATTTATAGCAGCTCTTTTTATGGTGACCCAGAACTGGAAATTGAGGGGATGCCCATCAACTGGAAAATGACTGAACAAGCTGAACGTTATGGCATAATGTTGATCTATAAGAAATAATGAGCAGGCAGACTTCAGAAAAACTTGGAAAGATTTACATGAACCTTGGAAAGATTTACATGAACTCTCTAAGTGAAGAGAGCAGAACCAGGAGAACATTGTAAAGTGACAACAACACAGTACTATGACAAGCTTTGATAGATCTAGCTCTTCTCAGCAATATAATGATCCAAAGACAGTTCCAAAAGACTCATGATGGAAAATGCTATCCACATCCAGAGAAAAGAACTATGGAGTCTGAATGCAAATTGAAGCATACTATTTTCTCTTTTTTTTTCTTTCTCGTGGTTTTTCCCTTTTGCTTTGATTCGTCTTGCACAACATGAGTAATGTGGAAATGTGTTTCATATACATGTACAATCGTACATGTATAGCCTATATCAGATTGCATGCCATCTTGGGGAGGAGGAAGAATAGAGTGGGAAAATATTGGAACTCAAAATCTTATAATAGTGATGTTGAAAATTAAAAATAAATAAAGCAAAAAAAGTGCACTCAGGAGATGGCTTCATGTATTAAGCTATAATGTGTGGTGAACAATAAAAAGGTCAGTACTAACAGACTGTAGAGTGTGGAAGAGTTAAGTCTTAAGAAGACTGGAAAGGCAGGAAGGACTTGAAAAGCAAAACATAGGACTATGAAATCCAACTATAAAGTTGGTCCTAGAGGTAACAGGAAGCCAGTGAAGTTTGAGTAGGGAGGTGACATGATCAAAATCTTTGCCAAGAAAACTCTAAATGGGGTCACAAAGAGTCACGACATATCTGAAATGGCTGAACAACAACAATATATCTATACAAACACACAAAGAACATATAGTCAGTTTTGCTGTAAGTAGCCATACATTCTCCAAAAGCACTGCAAATAAATCAAGCGCTATGTAATTCATAATTATTGTACTTTGGAATAAAAGCACTATGTAAAATCTCAATAAAAGTACTATGTAAAATCTCAATCAGTAAATAGGGTTTGGGCACAATGCTCAAAAACTTCATCAGTGATAAGTTAAAAAAAAAGATAGGAACCTAATAAAAAGTGTAGTACAGTTTTATAAATTATTAAGAAATATATAAATAATAAAATGAATAGTGGCTGCAGTGGGGTCAAGCTGGCAGTGCAGGTTGGTTGTCTCACATAAGTTGGGCAGGCTCAAACTATGAACTGCCAATCAATGGGATGGTCATCTGCCCTCTGGCCATAGCTCTTTCAGATATACAATAAATATAATGTCACTTCACCTTAAAAAATACTGCAATTTCCTCACTGAATTGGGAATCAGAAGGGCTGCATGCAGCTTGTGAGTTAAAGTGAAGTGGTACAATTCCCTGTGTTATCTCACTTTTTCTTGGGGAACAAACTGCCTATTTGCAAACACAAAAGTCAAGTTATACTCAAAATGTTCCTAATATATCAGTCTTATTGGGCCAACTTTGTGTTTGCAAAATAAGTATTATAGTAGAACTAACTCATATGTAATATCTATGTATATAATTTACAAAATACACACAAAAGTAAATTATAATAGCCTAAGGGGAGCTTAAGTAACTCATGAATGAGAAAAAAAGACTTCCAGCAACTAAGAGCTATGAGTTACCCCTTTGCCACATAATCTCCAATCAAGAGTCCACTTTCTCTTTGTCTTGTACTAGAGTTTTAAGTACATCAAATGTTTTGTACCAACTATTCTTACTGTACCAACTTTTACTAAAAATACTGCTTTTTAAAAAACTAGCTTAAGGCTAGCTGACTAAATGTTTATCAATTGATAATTTTAGGGGAAACACACCAGGAGGGATTTGAGCCAAAGACACTAAAGAATCACCGGGGGGGTGGCTAGGTGTCGAAGTGAATAGAGCACCAGCCCTGGAGTCAAGAGGACCTGAGTTCAAATCTGGATTCAGACACTTAACACAAAAAACTAGCCGTGTGACCTTGGGCAAGTCACTTAACCCTAATTGCCCTCCAAAAATAAAAAACAACAATAATAATAATAATCTTGGAGAAAGCTTCCAAAACTCATTTGTTTGTTCTGGATTACTGTGGTATATTTTGTAAAGATTTTTTTTCTTTTTTGATGTTCCCTGCTAAGATTATTTTTAAAGTACTATAGCCTATAATCATGATACAGCATAAATTGTTAAAGCAGGGATCAAATAGTGAACTGAGTTTCTTTGTGACACTTAAATTTTCTAATATTTAATTTTTTGTTTTTAAAAACTGCTTTATAAAATCATCAGAAACTTGGACTCTGTTAATCTAGTCGCCTTAATCTGGACTCTTTACTAGGAAGGTGATATATAACTCATCCTCTAAACTAAAGGTTACTCTTGCACTGTCTACAGGGGGGAAAAAGCTTGCCCTATCAGTATCAACAAACTCTATCTTATTTGTTTTAGTTATTTTTATTACTCTCCTACTTGAAAGTAACAAAGTTGCTTCAATTTTTTTAAAAGATCTGACATAACTCTAAAGCTAAATAAGAAGTGACAGCATTATAATGTTCAGATATTAATGTTTTACATACAGGATGAAGGATAAAAAGAAACAAGAGGTTATAAATAAGTAACAAAATTAGTTGGGAGAATTTCTCCTTCACCTTTTCCCCCTAAGGAGAAAAGGAAGAAAAACCTGATTATTGGCTAAAAGAAGTTACTTTCCATCTAAAGCTTTAGTGATTACTCAAGCCTTGCCCAGGAGTTAAAGAATTAGCAGGAGAAAAGTATAGATAAAAAAAAAAAAAAACCGGAAAAGAAAAAAATCAAGAAATGAAATTATCTCTAATACTTAATGCATAATATATTATAAAAACTCAATCCTGATGGAGAAAAGTCGGTAGGAAAATTCATTAATGTGAAGAGGGAAATTTGCAGCATATTATACTATTACAAGGTTACTTTTGTTATCTGATGATAGGACATTTGATTTTCCTTTGCTAATTTGGCCTTATCGCCAACCTATCCATCTAAGTGTGGCATGTCAAAACCAAGATAATGCTCTAGCAATAGTCTGACCAAGGCAAAGTAGAGTAGCACTATCACCCCTACTTCTGGATACTTCATACCTCTTAATGCAGGTTAAGATTACATTACATTGGGGCGGCTAGGTGGCGCAGTGAGTAAGAGCGCCGGCCTCGGAGTTGGGATGACCCGAGATCGAATCCGGCCTCAGAAAATGAGCACCCACGCATAAATAATGACTAGCCGTGTAACCTTGAGCAACCTTGAGCAAGTTACTTAACCCCAATTGCTTAAAAAAAAAAAAAAGATTACATTACATTTAGCATAGTACCTAGCACAAAATAGACAATAAATAAATGTTTGTGGAAGTAATTTCTCATTTAAAGAACATCTGTGGTTTTGTTAAGCTCAGTAGATGATATCCCTTCACTTACACAGATGATAAATTCCCACTTAAATTCAGTACAAGAAAAAAGTCTTTGGATAAACTTTTGGTTTCCTTTTATTGAACTATAAAAACTACAAAGCTCAATTATGTTTCCCTTTTTGTCTTAAATAACAAGAAGCTCAAAGGCAAAATCAATGTTTTAAAGTAATTAATTCATAATCTATCACTGAAGGAGTACCATATCAGTCCATCAAAGTATCAAAGTACTTCCAACATCTATTTCTTTCTTGCTTTAAAACTGTTTTTGTAATCATGGTGATTTTTACTCTTATGGTTATATTGTTATTTTCTAAACCTCCCAAAAAAGAATTTGTGAAATAAGCAGATGATTAAATATATAGTTTAAATATTCAGATATGATAAGTTCCTAAAACTTTAAATCTGTGCTTTAGGATTAAATTTCACACAAACTAGCTTAGTTAAAAGCAAAAAAACAATTCTAGAAACAAGTCAATTTGAATTGCTACTGCTTTATTTTATATTTGTTGTAAAATGACTCAATGAACAGATCCTAGGATCTCTCTGGATTCTTTACTCTTAAAAGGGGAAAGAATGCATTCGCTACAATCCTCAGACTATCTCATTGATCTTTTAAATTCTCACCCATTTTGTAAAAGAACAGGGACTCACCCAAAATTAAACTACAAACAAGTAGCAAGTATATAAAGATTCTTACAGATTTCCTTTCCTGCAGCAAATCTCCAAGTTCTTTAAAATTATATAATAATATTGGCAAATGAGAAAACTGAATACCAGAAAGGGGAAGTGATTTATTTGGCCATAAATAGGGCCAAGAATCAAAATCAACACCACTGACTTCAAATCTATTCTCTTTCAACTACATTTTAGAGAATATGAATGAGGGGTATCAACAATCCTATATTCCCCATGCTGGGGAAATGGGGGTGGGGGAAATCAAGAGAAGAAACTGGGAGTCACATTAAGGATGGGAGCGGAAAGATTGAACACTCTCCTGTAATATTAAAACACTTTCCTTTTAGAGATTTCTCATCAGAGATCATAGGATTTAATTTAATAATCATAGGATTTACCTTTCAAAGCAACCACAACCACAAATAAAGGGAGCTGAAAACACATGCTGGAAAAATTATCTTTTAATTTTATCAAAGAGGAAAGGGGCTAAAGTACTTTTTTTTCCCAAGAAATATCGAGAATAAATCTGAGAGAAATGTAAGCAAATACAATATGTAAAAAAAAGGCAAATGAAGTAAAGACTCAAAATTTCCAGCTCAATTACAATATATTCCTTTAAATTCATACTTAAATATATCTACAAATATATATATATATAAAATTTCTGAATATACTAAATGTTATATACGGAGATGTGAATAGTTTTGTAAAGTAGTGAAACCTGAAGCAATGCAATATGACTAAATCACCTGCATTATGTATATGACTTACCAGTTCAAATTTTTCATAAATCAGGGTTACTATTCATACATTTAATCAGGACACACTTATAATTTGGAATCTATAATAATTAAAGAATCATACAATTCAAAGCTAAAAAGAGCCCTTATTAAGTCTAGTCCACCCACCTCTATTTTAAAGATGAGAAAAATGAGGTCCACAGACTTGCCCAAAGTTAACTGAGACAGAGATAATAATTAGGTTTAGAAGTCAAGTTCTCAACTTGCAAAATCATTACTCTTTCTCTAGTCCTACAATGTCTATGCAAAGTAGGATACAAAAAAAGATCCAATGGGATGAGAGAAGAAAATGAGAATTTTCATTTATTCATATGCAGTCTGCAGTTGACAACAGTGTCATTACTTAACTATTAGTCAAATGTGTCACATGGTTCATAAAGAATACTGATTTAGGAATGGCAGTTCCACAAGATGGAGGAAAACTGATAATGGCATCTTCAGGTATTCATTCATTTTCATCACTTTTCAATATGCTCATTTTACATGTGGATTTATAGATGATATTATATAATTAAACTAAGCCTAGCAAAATGAACAAGTGGCCAAGATTCCTACAAAGAAACCCTAAGGAATAAAAATACTAGTACCTGGGGCAGCTAGGTGGCGCATTGAGTAGAGCCTTGGCCCTGGAGTCAGAAGGACCTGAGTTCGGATCTGGCCTCAGACACTTAACACACGCTGGCCCTGTGACCTTGGGCAAGTTACTTAAAACCCAATTGCCCTCCAAAAAGCAAAAAAAATAGTTGTTCAAGGAGCACAAAAGAACAACAAATGACAGAGGGAACAGTATCCTAATTCTTTCTAGTCTAGGTTCTTCCTCAGCACATGAAGGTGGTAAAAAGTAATGACTATAAAATAAGACCTGAGAAACTGGACAGATACATCTGAAATGATTCAAATTATTTAGTCATGTCTTTGCCTTGAGTTGTGTGTACATATAAAAATTGACTTGAGATAATATTCTGAAAGCATGATACCATCAGATTTAATTTTTTTTATTAAGACATTTAAAAACTAAGTTTTCATTAGTAAAAACAATGTGTGGCACCTCTAAGAAGGCTCACATATCTGCACATTTGAAAACTTCTGAAGATTTTTAACTTCTTTTACAATCTTCCAAACAAAGAATTTCAGAGGACTTTGAATCACTTATTTTAAAAAATATAACAAAATACAAAAATGTAACACCTCACTAGTTTGCAAAACCAAGTAATTGGCATCAAAGAAGATGGAAATTTATGAGCTAAAATTAAAGAAAAACTTTCCCATTAACTGCCAAGTGGGATAGAAAAATGAATATCACCTCAAACAAAACTGACAAAGATGAAAATAATCAATGACATCTGAGTTGTGAAAGGATAAGCATACTAATGAATGTATTACTGGTGGAATTAGGTTGTGAATTAATATAAACATTCTGGAAAGCAAATTGGAATAGCAAAATAAAGAAGCTACAATGTCCACACCCTGTGGCATAGAGATTCCAGTACTAGGAATGGTAAATCAGCTTGAGCCCCCACATCCCCTGAAAAAGGCCTAAAACCTGGATTAGCCAATCAGGAGAAAGACATTCTGGCCCACTCTCAGTTAACATTGCTTAATGCTTTGCATGCTCTCTTAGTGAGCCAAAATGCTACTTGCTGTGTCAGCAATCACAAGGTCAGATGAAAGTGACCCAGATTATTCTTTTGTCTATGACTGAGAAGAGTAGGCACCTTGAACCAGACACTATCATAATTAACAGCACTTCTCTTATCTTGACGTTTTATGGACACTTTCCTGTTATGACATTCATGTTTTATGACATTCCCATGTTTATGGCCGACAGACATGGAAAAGGAATCCTGAGTGGGGGGAGGTAGAGAGATGGGGGGAAACCATTTCCTTGCTCTATGGGTATATGGTCTCTTTCAACTGGTCTTTCTTTCAGTTTAATCTGACTACATGTTTCACTAGCTCAGTACATATATGATCTAATTTCATTTGTCTCTCTTTTAGACCAAACTCTAGAGGCTGACAGTTTTGGTGCCATGACTGCAGATGGAACTGATGGAGCAGAAAGATGACTCTCCTACCCCAACACTGCTAGTGACTCGGGTGCCACAGAACATGCTCCTGGAGTCTTAACTTTGGTGAGTGGTGGGTAAATTTCTATTCCCGGCTTCCATTCTAGATTCTCACTAGTTGGATCAAAGTCTGCAATTCTCTCTGAGGATGGGATCACACTGATCGCACTGCATCAATCTGTACTGTTTAGGTCTTCTCTGTAATTGGCCTCTGCAATTCAGCTTCTGAATTTGATATCCTCTATTAAAAAAAAAAAACTAACAAGATATCTAGACAAGGGTGAAAGTTTCCACCACTGGCTCTGAAATGGCAGAGCAAGAAGCAAAAGCTTCTTCCCTTAAAATTTGTAAGGTCACTTCAGTTTTAGCACTGTTTCTCCACAGCATTTAATCCCCTTCTTCTCCCCTTTCCCTAGAGGGTTACAGTCCTGACTGAGGCAAAGTCCAGCCTCCTTATGGATCATATCCCTAAACTTAACCTCATCGAGATCTGTCCCTTTAAGGCCACAACCTTAAGGGAGCTCAGAGGAAAGTTTTCAAGATTCATTTTCCATCTGCTCCTCTCTGCCTCTCTCTCAACTAAGAGAGGTGTAGAGAGCCACCCCACTGCCACCTTGGTGGACACAAGGGTCACCTTGTTATTCTTGGATCCTTGCAAATTCCATACATCCCCCCTTCCTCCTCATTAGATAAGCCTATTCATGATCCCTGTCACTCTATGATTAGATTTGCACACCGTTTGTATTTGTTGTGTCAATTATTCTGTCTGTGTCTTTGTATCAGTGTCATGTTTGTGCAGTGAACTAGATGCTGTTACCTTGGAAGATTTAAAATGCAGCCAGCCAGAAAATCTTCTAAGGCAGGCCTATACAACATGTGGCCTTCCAAGGATTTCAGACAGCCCACCAGACATGTAGAGGATGTAAAAGAAAGATCTAATTAGTGCTTTGTCCATGCCCCACTTAATCCACCTTCCACTAGTCACTATTGTGGCTAACTTGGCAGGTGGCTTGCCACTGTACACTCTCTCCTATTTCTCACTCCAAGCAACAACCATGTCAGTCTGTCTCTAGTCTGAGAGGAGCAAGAGTTGTATCTTTTTGCTATGTTTACATTTGTTACTGGCACTGAACAGGGACAAAGTGAATGCAGCTATGTGTTAACACAACTGAAGCTCAATATGTAATGAGCACCAACAACTCGAGGGTTTCTTCCCCAACCTCACTGTATAATCATCTTCCAAGTTACATGAGTGTCTGACTCATGTTCTCTCCAAGGTCAGACACTCCGTTCAGTATTTCTTTGTATGTGAGCAACTGCTATGGAGATCTGGTGGTTCTAACCTTAAAATGTTGGGGGTGGCTTTATAAAATGGATGATAAAAAGAAACAGAAGATCAAATCAGAACACAGTGTTTAATCTGGAGTGGACAAATAATGTAATGGAAATGCAGATTTGAAGATCTTCCCTGCCCCTAGGCCCTTTGATTGGCTTAAGAGACTTTGATTGGCTTAAATGACTCTGAGAACCTTCCTTGATTTGAAAATATGCTCTGCCTCCTAATAGGTTGAATCTGGTCACATGGAGCCTGTGGTAGGAGGCTTGGTTTTCAGGAATGACCACACCTTGATGCTGTGTGATTGGGCAGTGGGGTCAAGAGGGTGGTTACATTCTCTGAGCCAGGAGAAGACTATATAATCCCTGATTTGAGGCTTTGTTTTGGGGCTCACTTTGAGAAGTGTTATGTGATTTGACCAGATGAGACTCTGGGAAGCTGTTGTTGAGAGCCCCCTGGCTTTGAAAACCCAGATGTTGATACTTCCCTCTCTGGTGACTGTGATTTGGTATTGATGTAATGGTTGGACAGTTTGGAAGCCTGTCTATTTGATCTGTCTATATACTCTGAAGTTTGGGGTGCTGACCTTTTCCCCCTGAACTAAGTGATATATGTTTGATTAAAGTAAGCTTGTTAACCCATTTTGAGTTGCTTTCCTTTACAAAAGCAGATCTAAGAACCTGTCTTGGCAGCTACCCTGGGGATGTTGGGGTGCTTGCTGCTACACGGCCCCAGAGTAAGGAGGACCTGAGTTCAAATCCAACCTCAGACACTTAACACTTACTAGACATGTGATCTTGGGCAAGTCACTTAATCCCAATTGCCCTACCTTCCCCCCTCCAAAAAAAAAAAAAGGAAATAAAATTAAAATTAAAAAAAGAAAACAAAGTATATTAAAGATGATTTAAAGATGTAGCTTCAACCTATTAATGATGAGACAAATGATTTTCTGTGCAAAGTATATGGAAATGCATTCAACTAAATTGATAATGGTTTGTTTCAAGCTTTAAATGCTGTTCTATTTCTAAATTTTCTTGTATTGTGTAATTTGGTAAACAACTGTATTAACTATGTTGTTAAAAAAACAATTCCTCTTATAATCTAAATGTTAGATTAAGGAAAGTGGGAGAGGGAGAGGAAGCTGTCAGGCCTGCTGACCATGTGCTATAAAGTGCTATAATTTAAGAAAAACTATAAATTCCCAAAAATTTTGTCTATATTTAAGAGGAAGTTTCACCTAGAGTTATTATCAACCCTGCCCAAGAGTTTTGTCTTGTGGAATTCCTGAGTAAATGGGAACTCTTGCACAAAACAAGAGTGTGATTTTCAAGCCTTTGAATTTCCTTCATCCTAGGATATGCATATGTGTTATCTTTTTGTGGTAGCAAAGAACTTAGGGGGAAAAAAGTGCATGGTCATCAATAGGGAATGGCAGTTAAGAGCCCCTGACTATGATGAACACAGAGAAAGTGGAAAGATTTACATGAACTAAAGCAGAGTCAGGAAAACAGTACATATGTATGTACGGATATATGTATATGTGAGTATGTATACACATACACAATGACTAGAAAAATGCAAATGGAGAGAACCATCAAAAACAACAGAAAATGAATTTTCAAAATAACCAAGAACAAATTGGCCACAGAAATTTAAGAAGATGCCTTGCCCTCCTTTGCAAAGGTGGAAGAGGTCTATGGATTTAGAATACATTTTTTAGAGGTTTTTTATTTTTTGTACTGATCAGCTTTATTAACTTTTCCCTTTTCTCTTTCTTTAAAAAATTATATATGTTATTTGGGAGGCGTATTTGGGGCAGAAGGAGTGCTGGGAAAATTCAGGTACTGTGAAAACAAAAGATTCATTAAATGTTTTAAAAAAAAAAAAAGAAAATGAACATTGCAAAATTGTAAAAAAAAAAAAGACTACACCCAAAGTAGAGAATGAAAAGGTATCTTCCCCCATGTTCACTGCCAGAGAGGAGTGGGTAAGATATGCAATAACCATAGATAAAACCAAAGTGTTTCAATGTACTGATCAGTTTTGCTGAATTTTTTCTTCTTCCTCTTTTCCTCCTGTTTTTTTTTTTTAATTCTTTTTATATGGGATGACACTCTAGAGGGAGGAAGAAAAAAAGATACAGGGGGAAAAGTTAGATGATATAAAAGCCAAAGATCAATATAATTTTCTTTTTAAAAAGAAAATGAGTAAAAAAATGACTTCATAAAAAGCATAGTGAGCAAGATACATTTCTTCCATTTTTGTGAGGTATATTTTTTTTACCAATGATAACCATTAAAAGCAATTATCAAAATAAATGAATTATCACAAACTGTTAAACTAAAATTTTAAGAACGTATATTCAATCACCCTATTCTCACTGAAAATACTGTTAATAATTTAAGAAAAAGGTTTTAGACCATTAGTAAACAGAAATATTTTTAAATGCCATTTATTTCTTCCCATCCTTTTCAATTAAAATGTAAAATTGTAAGTAAAATAGCATACGTATATATAATTTATAAATAAATATACACATATTCAGAGGAGTATGCTCAAAAAACTTTTACCTACCAGGTTATGCAATCAAAAAGTTTGGCAAGGTCTAAGGAATAAGGAAAGGGGGGTAAGGAGTAATCTGATAGCCCATATGTCTAACACACTGGTAGCCCTTAATTAGTATAACAGTAAAAATAAGTCTACCACTGAAACAGATACAACCTAGTCATTGGAAATGAAAATAAATTATCACCAAAACTACATGGGTTCAAGGTAGACCTGAAGTAGTAAGCCTTGTAAATCCAAAAATCCCCCATTCTACTTGGTTATTGAACAACTTTAACCCAGTGTGCCCCCAGCCCACTCTTATCTTGTCCGGGTAAAGTAGTAAGCCTTGTAAACCCAAAAATCCTCCATTCGGCTTGGTTATTGAACAACCTGCTTTATCTAAGAGTGCCCCTGCCCCATATCCTGCCTGACCAGTCTGCCCCATTATTGTTACTCCTGATATGATGGTGGTTTTTGGACTATTTAAACTGTGTATCTACTGGGGTTCGGGGCAGCTCCTGGGACTTTATCCCTAGGACTGCCGCCAGCGGGCTAATAAACGCTTCCTGAATTCGATTACTGATGGTCTTGACCTGTTGATTATGTCCGAGTGTCCATTTCAGACCTAGAAACTTCAACACTACAAAGAACTCATGAATCCAACAATCAAATTTAAAGCTTCATGAAAAAAAATTACCCCTCAGTAGGATGTGGCCTTTACACTAAGCTCTAACCAAAAAGGCTAAACAAACAAAAAGGTTTCATGTGCCCCTCAGAAAGACTTATCTCTCTTTTAGACTATTAATCCCATCATAAAAAAGAAAACAGAGCCAAAGACAATTACCTCAAAGTCTGCAGGAATTCCCTCACCCAGCACCAATTCTTTCAGGAACTACAACCTGGAATCACAGTACCACAACAGGGTCACTCTCCAAAAGGAACTCATACAAACCCTGAAACCAATCACAGAGGGATAATCAGCATCAGGGTAAGGGGAGCTAAACATACCAAGAATCAACAACCAAGGCAATTTCCAGGCTCTACAGGATAGTTAAAATCACTCCTAATCTCCATTTTTTTCCCTCACTATAAAATTTCTAAGAAATTTGGTTTAAGAGGACTTTAAGAAGAAATAACAGGAGCAAAGCATAAATTGATGCCTGTATTTAAATTCAGATCATTAGATTCAACAGATCGCGCCCATTTCACAGGGTACAAAAGAAATTTAAAATAAAATAAAAGGGATTACCCTGCTCTACAGAATTTTGGAGTAAATAAGTCAGGTAAATAGAAAATAAGTCAATTTTTAAAAAAAACAACCAAAACAAATCCGGCCTCAGACACTTAACACACTTACTAGCCCGGTGACTTTGGGCAAGTCAACCCCAATTGTCCTCCAAAAAGCAAATAAATGAATGAATAAATGAATGAATGAATGAACAAATTATACTGAATTGCTTGCCTTCTCAATGAGGGTGGGTGGGGAGGTAAGAAGGGAGAGAGTTTGGAACTCAAAGTTTTAAAAACAAATGTTTAAAAAAATTGTTTTTACATGCAACTGGGAAATAAGATATATAGGCAACAGTGTACAGAAATCTATCTTGCCCTATAAGAGAAGTAAGGGGGAAGGAATGGGAGGGGAGAAGTGATAGAAGGGAGGGCAGACTCAGGGAAAGAGTAATCAGAATACATGCCATCTCGGGTAGGGGAGAGGGGAGAGATGGAGAGAAATTTTCAAACTCGAAATTTTGTGGAACTGTATGTCGAAAACTAAAAATAGATTAATTAACTGAAGAAAAAAGAAAGGAAAAGAATCTACATGTACAAAAATATGTATAGCAGTTCTTTTCTGGTGGGTGAAAAATTAGAAGTTGACAGGATGCCCATCAGCTGGGGAATGGCTGAACAAGTTGTAGTATGTGATTATGATGGAATACCATCATACTATAAGAAATGATGAGCAGGATGCTCTTAGAAAAATCTGGAAAGATTTGTATGGACTGATGTAAACTGAAATGTACTATGTACATAGTAATAGTAATATTGTAGTTATGAAGCTACTCTCAGCAATACAACAATTTAAAGACAACTCTGAAGGACTTATAATGAAAAATGCTATTTATACTGAGAAAAAAACTGATGGTGTCTGAATGCAGATAGCACATGGAGAAGCATAATTTAATTTTATTTTTCTTGAGTTTTTCTTGTCTGTGTTTTCTTTCACAATATGACTTATGGATATGGTTTGCATGACTACACATATATAACATATATCAAATTGTCTGCCTACTTAATGTGGGGAAGGGGAGAGAGGAAGGGAGAGAATTTGGAACTCAAATGTTTTTAAAATGACTTGTTAGGGGCAGCTAGGTGGCGCAGTGAATAGAGCGCCGGCCCTGGAGTCAGAAGGACCTGAGTTCGGATCCGGCCTCAGACACTTAACCCACGCAAACAAAAACCTAGCCGTGTGACCTTGGGCAAGTTACTTAACCCCAATTGCCCTAAAAAGGGGCGGCTAGGTGGCACAGTGAGTAAGAACGCCGGCCTCGGAGTTGGCATGACCCGAGATCGAATCCGGCCTCAGAAAATGAGCACCCACGCATAAATAATGACTAGCCGTGTAACCTTGAGCAAGTTACTTAACCCCAATTGCTTAAAAAAAAAAAAATGACTTGTTAAAAATTGTTTTTACATGTAAGTGGGGAAAAAATAAAATACTAAATAAAATCAGATAAGGTAAATGTTCATTTACTATGGATTTTTTTTTTACACTCCTGGTTTTATCAATTCAATGGCATCTTTGTTTTCTATTGTATTAATCAACCGCCCCAATTCAATTATCTGTCCTTCTATTTTGTTGATGAAAGTGTGAGATATAAAATTTTCCCTAATGACTGTGCTAGTTGCATCCCAAAAGGACTATTTTAAATTATGTATTCTCATCATAGTTTACTTTGATGAAATTTTTTTGATTCTATGGTTTGTTCTTTGACCCATCAGTTCTTTAGGATTAAAATTTGGTCTTCAATTAAATTTTTTTTTCTTCAAAAGACTTTTATTGAATATAAAATTTTTGTACCATTATGAGTAAATAATGGGTTTAGTATTTGCTTTAAGATTTTTATGACTTAATGCTGGGTCAATTATTGTAAAGGGGCCTTGCATGGCTAAGAAATATGTAAGCTCATTTCTGTTCCCATTTAGTAATCACCACAAGAGCTATCATCTAAATTTTCTAAATTTCTATTCAGATCCTTAACTTCTTTTTTATATATCTTAATTAGATTTATGTAAATCTGAAAGGAGTACATTGAAGTCCCTCCCAATAATAGTCTAATTATCTTTTTCTCCCTCAGACTTTTCAAGTATGTAGATGCTATACTATTTTGTGCATTTATGCTAAATACTGATGTTGACCTGAGCCTTTAAGCACAAATTGACCTTTAAGCCTTTAAGCACAAATATAGATTCCATGCTCATCTCTTTTTATTGTAATTACATTTACAATAGCCCTATGTGAAATCATGTTTGCTACTCCTTGCTTTTCAGAAACAAGTATTATTCAAAGTAAAAGATTTTTCTTTTGCCCCTCATTTTAACTCTGTGAATCTTTGTTTCAAGTGTATTTTTTTTTGTAAGCAACATTGTTAGAGACTGCTTTCTAATCCATTCTGCTATCTTCTTCCATTTTATGAGTAAGCTCATCCCATTCAAGTTCACCATTATAATTATGTATTTCATTCCATTTTGTCCGCTTGTATTCTTTTCCTCTTTGTTCCACCTTCCTCTCTACAAATAAGAATGTAGAAAAAGAGAAGCCCTTTGCTTAACAGGTGTGATCTATAAATGAAGCAGTCTATTTTCATAGCCTTGTCCATCTTCTCTTCCTCTTGACCTACCCATCATCCTAGGCTTTCACTCTCTTCATTTACTTTAAATCTCTCCTTGATGTCCACAGGTTACGTTGGAATTTATAGGCTAATTATTAATTACCTAATTATCCTGTCCTCCCTCTCAACACATATGCCTCTCCCCTCTCTGCCTCTATTTTATTTTCCCTTTCAATGAAATGTACTTTGATCTTTGGAGGAATTGGAGGGAGGGTCTGTGTGTGTGTGGTTCCGTTCTATCTTTGGTTCATTTCACAAAATACTTCTCTCACTCTTTTATCCATGCCTAAATACTCTTCATCTAATAGAAGTTCCTCTATTATATGAGATAGATTTTTAATATATGAAATAATGATAATGATTTTCGCTTAATTAATGAAATAATGATAATGATTTTCGCTTCTTAACCCCACATTCTTTAAGAGGTCTCTGTTTTATAACAAAGTAAACAAATTAAGCAAAATAATATCTGAAAATGCATGCGACATTCCACAACTGTAGTATGTGGAATTGTTTGTAGAACCCCTGCCTCTTTATTGTGGTTTGTTTTTTTTTAATTAACAGAAACTTATTTTCTCTCTTCTCACTCTCCACTTTACTGAAAAAAATAAAGAGGGAAAAAAACAGTTCCTTGCAACAAATATGTACTGTCAAGTGAAACAAATTTCCTTATGAGCTATATACAAAAATCTGTTTCTTCTAAAGCTTACTATTTTCTTTTTTTGTTGTTGGTTTTTTTTTTTGTTTCTTCTATCTTATGGTTTTTTCCCCTTTGGTTCTAATTCTTCATTACAACATGACTAATGTGGAAATATCTTTAATATGATTGTACACGTATACTCTATATCAGATTGCATGCCATCTTGGGGAAGGAGGGAGGGAGAGAAAATGTAGAACTCAAAATCTTATAGAAGTGAATTACTAAAAACTAAAAACAAATAAAAAAATTTTAAACAGCTATCTCATTCTATACCCTAAATCTATCATCTCTCTGTTAGGAGGCATATAGTTATATATAATTCATTAATATAGTCAATGGTAACTGCATTGATCAGAGTTAGGCCTTTCAAAGATGTTTATCTTTACAATGTATACAATTGTATTAACTGTTCTCCTGGTTCTGCTCATTTCATTGTTCATCCGTTTATAAAAGTCTTCATCATCATTATAAAAGTCTTACATCATTCCCCAAACGGTTGAAGAATATGAACAGGCAGTTTTCAGAGGAATAAATTAAAGCAATCTATAGTCATATGAAAAAATACTCTAAATCAACTATTGATTAGAAAGATGCAAATCAAAACAACTCTGAGGTACCACACCACACCTATCAGTTTGGCTAACATGGCAAAACAGGAAAACAATAAATGTTAGAGAGAATGTGGGAATGTTGGAACACCAATTCATTGGTGGTAGAGCTATTCCAACCATTCTGGAGAGTGATTTGGAACTATGCCCAATGGGCTATAAAAATGTGCACACCCTTTGACCCAGTAATACCACTTCTAGGGCTATATCCCAAAGAGATCATAAAAATGGAAAAAGGACCCACATGTACAAAGATATTTCTAGCAGTTCTCTTTGTGGTGGCCAAGAACAGGAAACTGAGGGAATGCCCATCAACTGGGGAATGGCTGAACAAGTTGTAGTATATGAATGTAATAAAATACTATTGATGAGCTGGCAGACTTCAGAAAAATCTGTCAAGACTTATATGAACTGATGCTGAGTGAAGTGAGCAGAATCAGGAGAACACTGTACACAGTAGCAATCACGTAATGCGAAGACTGACTTTGACAGAATTAGCTCTTCTCAATAATGCAAGGCCCTAAGACAATTCCAAAAGACTCATGATGGAAAATGATTTCCACAGCCAGGGAAAGCAATATGGAGTCTGAATGCAGATCAAAGCATAGTATTTGCTCTCTTTTTAGGCTCTGTTTGAGTTTTTCTTTCTCATGGTTCCTCCCATTCGTTCTAATTCTTCTAACATGATTAATGTGTGTTGGGAGCCAAAGAGGCCTGAGAGCTAGGAATATCAAAGACCTCTTTGAGAAGGACTTTTCATCAAGTTAGCTCCAGAGTTCTTTTGATATGGGTTACACTTATACGGATGGGGTTTGACTTCTAAGACCCAGAGGCTCTGCCCTAAGACTTTAGTTGTTCAAAACCTAAATATTTGAATTCTTAGGTGGTCAGTTCCTATGCAGATGTACTTGAAGATGAGGCTTTGGCTTCAGGCCTTGAAGCCAGCTCTCAAGAGCATCCTTTGTAATGTGACTGCATATGAAAGGAGTTAACTGACTTTTCTTAAGACTTTCTGGCACCTAGAGAATAAAGCCATGCTACTTCCAGGATATAACAGACTAAGATAATGATAAAAATACTTGAGTCCCCTTCCTTTGTCTCACTGCTCTATAAAAACCTAGTCCTAAGAATCAATAAATGGAGCTCATCATTCTTCCTTGAACTACCCACGTGGCCTGGTCATTTCTTATTCATGTCTCCAGATCTGCTAAGTGCTGGACACTGAGTAGCCCACAGCAAATGTGAAAATATGTTTAATAAGAATGTACATGTAGGGGTGGCTAGGTGGCGCAGTGAGTAGAGCATCAGCCCTGGAGTCAGAAGGACCTGAGTTCAGATCCGGCCTCAGACACTTAACACACACACAAACAAAAACCTAGACGTGTCGTCGCCAGAGTCCCCCCAAACTATGTAAAAGGGGACTGTGAACAACTTCTGGAGCCCCAGCACCCACAGAACGACACAGAGAAGCAAACCTCCCGCTGAGGACAGCCCAGCAGCCCTGCAGGAAGGACCAGCACAGCGGTCTGGGACCTGGCAGCGCACAGAGCCGAGCCCAGGTCCACCGTGAGCCGAGGTTTTAGCCCCAGGGCGGCAGGGCCAGCAGGCGGCTGAAAGAACCCCAGAACACCAGGAGCTGTGGCGACTCCAGAATTATCAACATAGACTTGCCTAGGACAAAGTAAGAAGTTAGTGTCCTATGGACTTTGGGACCTGTATTTGGGGAATGCGTCAGCTCCCTCCCCTGGGGGCTAGAAGCCGCTGAGGAGACACGCCATTTTGTAGTTTTCAGAGGCAGCTCGGGCTCCCAGCCTACAAATCATGGGGAGATCCAGTGATCCGTCTTGGGGGGTAATCGCTCTTGCTTTAACCTCCCTGGATCTGGATTGTGATCTAGGGTGGAAGTTGTGGGTGGGTTTACAGCTTGCCAGAAATGGAAGTTGCCCCCCACACGTTCGGGACGAAAATTCCTCTAGCTGGCCTTAAAGCCATAGTGTGGCAACAAGCCCAAAAGTCAAGCAATTAAGCGGCAACATGCCAAGGCAAAGGAAACAGAAAAATGCAACCCTAGACTCCTATTTTGGGGGCATAGAGCGGGAAAAGGACTGTGAGGTCAGAAGTCCTGCTCCAAAAGCCCCAGGGGAAAACATGAGTGGGTTGCAGGCCATAGAGGACCTTAAGAAGGACTTTAAAAATCAAATAAGAGAAGTGGAGGAAAAATTGGAAAGAGAAATGAGAAGGATGCAGGAAAAGTATGAAATGAGGGTCAACAGCCTGACTGAGGAAAACAACACCTTAAAAAATAGACTGACTCAAATGGCAAAGGAGGCCCAAAAGGGCAATGAGGAGAAGAATGCCTTAAAAAGTCGAATTTGCCAGATGGAAAAAGAATCTCAAAAGTTCACTGAGGAGATTCATTCCTTCAGAGTTAGACTGGAGCAAATGGAAGGTAATGACTTTATGAGAAATCAAGATGCTGTTAAGCAGATCCAAACAAATGAAAGATTAGAAGGCAATGTGAAATATCTCATGGGAAAAACCACTGACCTGGAAAATAGATCCAGGAGAGACAATTTAAAAATTATTGGACTACCTGAAAGCCATGATCAAAGAAAGAACCTAGAAATCACCCTTCAAGAAATTCTCAAGGAAACTGCCCTGATGTTTTAGATCCAGAGGGCAAAATAGAGGTTGAAAGAATCCACTGATCACCTCCTGAAAAAGATCCCAAAAGAAAACTCCCAGGAATATTATAGCCAGGTTCCAGAATCCCCAGATCAAGGAGAAAATACTACAAGCAGCCAGGAAGAAACAATTTCAATATTGTGGAAACACAATCAGAATAGCCCAGGACCTGGCAGCTTCTACACTGAGGGATCGAAGGGCATGGAATATGATATTCCAGAGGGCAAAAGAACTGGGAATGAACCCAAGGGTCACCTACCCAGCAAAACTGAGTATTTTCTTTCAGGGGAAAATATGGTCATTCAGTGGAATAGAGGACTTTCAAGCATTCTTGAGGAAAAAACCAGAATTGAATAGAAAATTTGACATCCAGACACAAGAAGGAAGAGATGCCTGAGAAGGTAATCAGGGAAGAGAGATCAAAAGGAACTTATCAAAGTTGAACTATTTACATTCCTATATGGAAAAGCAATAACTGTGACTGATGATATCTTTCTCACTATGAAAATAATGGAAGAAGGGGGTGTGGTCATATGAATACATATGTGAATGTGTGTGTATATGGTTACAGTTATATATGGATAGAGGGCATAGGTTGAATTTGTTGGGAAGGGAGAATACTCAAGGGATGAAATTATGAGGTGAGAGAGGAAAGTGGCAAGAGGAGATGGGGAGAGACAGGGTAGGGTAAACTATCCCATGTAGAAGAAGCAAGGGGAAGTGGTTGCAAAGGAGGGGGAGAATAAGGAAGGCTAAAAAGGCAAAACCACATTCACACTGAATTTGGTTCAGGGAGAAAATGACATACATACTAAATGGGATATCTCAACCTGCAGCAGGATAGGGGGAAGGGGGATGAGAGGAGGGATGATGGATGGGAGGGCATCCTTGGGGGGAGGGGAGGTTGGAAGTCCCCACTATAGAAGAGGGACAGGATCATGTAGGGAATGGACCAGGTGGGGGGTGGGATGAGTGGGAGGGAATTATAAGCAGCCTTGTACAATATATCTACTATGATAATGTTTTGCATAGCTAGATATGTACAACATATACTGAATTACTTATCTCCCAAGAAGGAATGGGTGACAAGGGAGGAAGGAAATGGATCTGAAATTCGAGGTCGTAACATTAAATGTTTCAAATATATATAAATACTACTATTATTAATACTCTTTTGCTTGTAATAGGGAGATAAGATGTGCCGGCATTGGGACACAAAGATTCACCTTCCTCTAATGGAAAAGTCGATGGGGGTATGGGAGAAGGTATGGGAGAGGGCAGATTGGAGGAAGCGATATCTTGTGGGACTACTATTCTGGGAGGTTGGGTAGGGGAATAATGGGGGGAAAATGATTGTAACTCAAAATCTGGCGGAAATGAATGATGTAAAACAGAAGTTAATAAAGCATTTGTTTAAAAAAAAAAAAAACCTAGACGTGTGACCTTGGGCAAGTTACTTAACCCCAATTGCCCTCCAAAAAGCAAAAAAAAAAGAATGTACATGTAGAGCCTATATCAGAATGCATGCTCTCTTGGGGAGAGAGGCAGAGAAAATTTAAAACTTATGGAAGTAAATGTTGAAAACTAAAATAATTAAATAATTTTTTTAAGTCTTCAAAAATTGTTCATTTTTACAGTACTAATGTCATAGTAGAAACGGTTTTGCTTCTGCTTACTTCACTCTCCATCAGTTCATACAAATCCTTCCATCTCCCTTTGAAATCATCTATTCCTTCATTTCTAATGTCACACATTCCATCACACATACACATACCACAAATTATCCAGCCATTCCTCAAACTGACAGGCATAAAGTTTCCAGGGTTTTTTCCCCCCACAAAAAAAAGAAAAGAAAAATAACCTGTTATATATATTCTTATATATATGAAGGACCTTTTACTTTTTCTTTGACCTTTTTTGTGGTAGCCTATTAGTGGTATATATCTGCGTCAAAAGGCAGGTACTGTTTTGTAACTTTCTATGTATAATTACAAACTGCTTTCCAGAATAGTTTTACCCATTCCCAGGTCCACTAACAATGCATCACTTTGCCTGTTTTCCCCACAGACCTCTGTTTCAAAATGTGATGGGTAAGAGGCAGAAATTCAAAATTGCTTTAATACATTTTTTCTAATTATTAGTGACTGAAGGTTTCACCCCCTGAAAAGTGTCTGTTCATATCCTTAAACTATCATTTGGGAAACGGCTCAAATATCTAAATGAGTTCTTCATATATCTTAGAAGTTTACTTTTTATCAAAGAAGTTTATTCCCCATCCTCCACCCCAGATTTCTTTTTTAATCTTCTCTTTACTGGATTTGTTGGTATAAAAACTTAATTTTATGTAATCAAAATTATACATTTTATCATCTGTAGTATGTTCTATTTCTTCTTTGCTCATTAACTTTTCTTCAATTCATAGCTCCAATAGTTACTTTTTCTATGTGTCTTTATTATATTTATGATATGACCTTTAAATCTACATCTAAATTATGTATTCATATGGTGTTTATTTGGATATAATGTGTAGGTCTAAATCTAATTTTTCCATGCTATAGTCCAATTTTCCAAAAAAAAAAAAAAAAGAAAGTCTTTATTCCAGTAGTTGAGGCCTTTGTATTTATCAAATACTTTGGTGCTAAATTAATTTGCTTCAGTAATGTGTAGTGTAGTTAATCTACTGTATAAACTGATTTCTATTTTTTTTTTAATAAAGCAATTGGGGTTAAGTAACTTGCTCAAGGTTACACGGCTAGTCATTATTTATGTGTGGGTGCTCATTTTCTGAGGCCAGATTTGATCTCGGGTCATCCCAACTCCGAGGCCAGCGCTCTTACTCACTGCGCCACCTAGCCGCCCCTATTTTTTTTTTTACCAGTACCAAATTGCTACTTTGTAGTATAGTGTAAAAAATATCACACTTCTAGGTTCCCTTCATTATCTCCCAATTCCAGTCCATTCCACATACAGGTGACAAAGTTATTTTCTTTAAGTGTGGATTTGACTATATAACCCCTCCCCCTTACCCTAGCAAAATTCAATCAAATCCAGTGGCATCCTATGGCCTCTAGAATAAAATATTGACTTCCTATAGATTTTGAAGCCCTTCACAACTGCTCTAGGTTTCTATACTTAGTGTCCGTTATTACCCTTCTGAACTCTGTTACATAGCCAAACTTGCCATCTCTATTTTCCTTATTCATGATATTCCATCTCCCATCTCACTGCCTTTGGCTATTCCCCTTGCCTAGAATGAACTTTCTTCTCACCTCAACTTCATAGAATCCCTTCTTTCATTAACAGCTTACCTCAAGCACCCACTTCTACCTAAGGCTTTTGTTGAATCCAAAAACTGGTAGCACCTTCTCTTAATATTTATTTAGTATAAGCTTATATATGAACCTGTTGTCTCTTTCATTAGAATGTAAGATCCTTGTATTTATATCCCCAATTTCTAGAAGGAGCTTAGTAAATATTCGTTGATAATTGTTATTTGCTCTGGTTTTCATTTGACTTACTTTAGAAAAATAAAAGAAACTAAGACCGGTTAAGTCTCACTTTCTGATTCTTAACTTGGCCAACAAAAACATACTTTAAGTTTAAATCTAAAAGTAAAAAAAGAAAAAAAATCTAAAAAAATTCAATACATTTTGATTTTCTATCTTACCCTAAACAAGCAATCATTTGTTTTATGGCACAAAAAAATAAAATTTTGGTGGGGTGGAGCCAAGATGGCGGAGTAGAAACAGCTCGTCCAAGCCTCTCTGCCCCCAGATTCTCCACAAACTATGTAAAAAAGGACTCTGAAAAACTTCTGGAGCCCCAGCACCCACAGAACGACACAGAGAAGCTAACCTCCCGCTGAGGACAGCCCAGCACCCTGCAGGAAGGACCAGCGCAGTGGTCTGGGAGCCGGCAGCGCAGAGCGCAGGAGCCGAGCCGAGCCCAGGTCCACTTGAGCCAAGGTTTTAGCCCCAGGGCGGAAGGGCCAGCAGCGGGCTGGAGGAACCCCAGAACACCAGGAACTGTGGAGACGCCAGAATTATCAACATAGACTTGCCTAGGACAAAGTAAGAGGTTAGTGTCCTATGGACTTTGGGACCCGCATTTGGGGAATGCGTCAGCTCCCTCCCCTGGGGGCTAGAAGCCGCTGAGGAGACATGCCATTTTGTAGTTTTCATAGGCATTTCTGGCTCCCAGCCTACAAATCGTGGGGAGATCCAGCGATCAGTCTTGGGGGGTAATCGCTCTTGCTTTAACCTCCCTGGATCTGGATTGTGATCTAGGGTGGAAGTTGTGGGTGGGTTTACAGCTTGCCAGAAACGGAAGTTGCCCCCCACACGTTCGGGACGAAAATTCCTCTATCTGGCCTTAAAGCCATAGTGTGGCAACAAGCCCAAAAGTCAAGCAATTAAGTGGCAACATGCCAAGGCAAAGGAAACAGAAAAATGTAACCCTAGACTCCTATTTTGGGGGCATAGAGTGGGAAAAGGACTGTGAGGTCAGAAGTCCTGCTCCAAAAGCCCCAGGGGAAAACATGAGTGGGTTGCAGGCCATAGAGGACCTTAAGAAGGACTTTAAAAATCAAATAAGAGAAGTGGAGGAAAAATTGGAAAGAGAAATGAGAAGGATGCAGGAAAAGTATGAAATGAGGGTCAACAGCCTGACTGAGGAAAACAACACCTTAAAAAATAGACTAACTCAAATGGCAAAGGAGGCCCAAAAGGGCAATGAGGAGAAGAATGCCTTAAAAAGTCGAATTTGCCAGATGGAAAAAGAATCTCAAAAGTTCACTGAGGAGATTCATTCCTTCAGAGTTAGACTGGAGCAAATGGAAGCTAGTGACTTTATGAGAAATCAAGATGCTGTTATGCAGATCCAAACAAATGAAAGATTAGAAGGCAATGTGAAATATCTCATGGGAAAAACCACTGACCTGGAGAATAGATCCAGGAGAGACAATTTAAAAATTATTGGACTACCTGAAAGCCGTGATCAAGGAAAGAACCTAGAAATCACCCTTCAAGAAATTCTCAAGGAAAACTGCCCTGATGTTTTAGATCCAGAGGGCAAAATAGAGGTTGAAAGAATCCACAGATCACCTCCTGAAAAAGATCCCAAAAAGAAAACTCCCAGGAATATTATAGCCAGGTTCCAGAATCCCCAGATCAAGGAGAAAATACTACAAGCAGCCAGGAAGAAACAATTTCAATATTGTGGAAACACAATCAGAATAGCACAGGACCTGGCAGCTTCTACACTGAGGATCAAAGGGCATGGAATATGATATTCCAGAGGGCAAAAGATCTGGGACTGAACCCAAGGGTCACCTACCCAGCAAAACTGAGTATTTTGTTTCAGGGGAAAATATGGTCATTCGGTGGAATAGAGGACTTTCAAGCATTCTTGAGGAAAAAACCAGAGTTGAATAGAAAATTTGACATCCAGACACAAGAAGGAAGAGATGCCTGAGAAGGTAATCAGGGAAAAGAAATCAAAAGGAACTTATCAAAGTTGAACTATTTACATTCCTATATGGAAAAGCAATAACTGTGACTGATGATATCTTTCTCACTATGAAAATAATGGAAGAAGGGGTGTGGTCATATGAATACATATGTGAATGTGTGTGTATATGGTTACAGTTATATAAGGATAGAGGGCATAGGTTGAATTTGTTGGGAAGGGAGAATACTCAAGGGATGAAATTATGAGGTGAGAGAGGAAAGTGGCAAGAGGAGATGGGGAGAGACAGGGTAGGGTAAACTATCTCATGTAGAAGAAGCAAGGGGAAGTGGTTGCAAAGGAGGGGGAGAATAAGGAAGGCTAAAAAGGCAAAACCACATTCACATTGAATTTGGTTCAGGGAGAAAATGACATACATACTAAATGGGATATCTCAACCTGCAGCAGGATAGGGGGAAGGGGGATGAGAGGAGGGATGATGGATGGGAGGGCATCCTTGGGGTGAGGGGAGGTTGGAAGTACCCACTATAGAAGAGGGACAGGATCATGTAGGGAATGGACCAGGTGGGGGGTGGGATGAGTGGGAGGGAATTATAAGCAGCCTTGTACAATATATCTACTATGATAATGTTTTGCATAGCTAGACATGTACAACATATACTGAATTACTTATCTCCCAAGAAGGAATGGGTGACAAGGAAGGAAGGAAATGGATCTGAAATTCGAGGTCGTAACATTAAATGTTTCAAATATATATATAAATACTATTATTAATACTCTTTTGCCTATAATTGGGAGATAAGATGTGCAGGCATTGGGACACAAAGATTCATCTTCCTCTAATGGAAAAGTCGATGGGGGTATGGGAGAAGGTATGGGAGAGAGCAGATTGGAGGAAGCGATATCTTGTGGGACTGCTATTCTGGGAGGTTGGGTAGGGGAATAATGGGGGGAAAATGACTGTAACTCAAAATCTGGCGGAAATGAATGATGTAAAACAGAAGTTAATAAAGTATTTGTTTAAAAATAAATAAATAAAATAAAATAAAATTTTAAAATCTGATCTTCTTACTTAATGTTGGTAAAGGGCTCAGATCAGGGTGAAAAGGTTTGGGAAACCTATCACTGAAAGTTAAGTCTGAGGCTCTTGTTATAAAGAACTTATCACATTTTTGGCTACCTACTCTGCTATTTAGACCTGAAGGGGTTAGGGATGAAGGTATGGATTCGTGGTAGATTTATTCTAAGTTAACTCTGGTGACTAAGATATTCAGAATTAAGCTCATATAAGCATTATTATAACTTCTTCTTTTAATATTTGTCAAATACTTCATTTTCCAGAGCAACTGGAAGTTTTTTTTTTTAACAAGCTAATTAAAAAACAAGAGTTTTTTAACAAGCTAATTAAAATGATTAATAGGGGTGGCTAGGTGGCGCAGTGAGTAAGAGCGCCGGCCTCCGAGTTGGGATGACCCGGGATTGAAATTGGCCTCAGAAAATGAGCACCCACACATAAATAATGACTAGCCGCGTAACCTTGAGCAAGTTACTTAACCCCAACTGCTTTTAAAAAATGATTAATAAATAATAATTTCTATCCATTTTTGGACACAGCAAATATATGGACTTGCATTGCTTGACTATGCTTATTTGCTACAATGACTTTCTTTCGTTGGTGGGGAGGAAAGAGAAGGATCAGTTTTACTGATTATTTTCAATTTATTGTATCTATATTTTGATTTTACATAATTGCTCATATGTTGTCTCCCCGCCTAGACTATGAGTTCTTTGAGAATGAGAACTGTCTTTTGCCTTTGCTGTATCCCCATTGCTTTAGCATATCGCCTGGCACTGCTGACTTGTAGAACTGAATTTGGAGTATTTTTTCATATAGTTGTTGATAGTTTGCATCACTTCAGCAAACTATTCATACCTGCTGATTACTTATCTCACAAAATCACAGACTTTGAGAGTTAATGGGTACCCCAACAGCCATCTAGCCCAAACCACATAAGAAGGAATTCCTCACTATAACATACCTGAAAAGTGATAGTCGCAGCCTCTGTTTGAAGACAGCCAAGAAAGGGGGGAATCTACTACTTCTCAAAGAAAGCCATGTCACTTTTGGATGGCTCGAAATTGTTAAGGAAGTTCTTCCTGACAGCAGGCCAGAATTGGTCTCTGCAATTTCTAATCATTACTCTTGATTCTGCTCTCTGGGGACAAACAAAACAAGACAAATCCCTCCCCTACAGAAGGGTTGGTTCTTCCTTTAAATATGTGCAGAACATTATTATGTCTCCTGACTCGTTTTCTCCAAGTTAAACATGTTCAATTCCTTCAACTGGTCCTAATAAGTCATGAGCTGCCCCAGATATTCTCCACCTTATGAATGTATTTTTTTCTTTTTAAAAATTTTAAATTTTTTTTATTTCTGAATTTAGCAAATACCAAATAAAAATGAGAATTTCAATATATATTATAAAACATGAGGGGGTTTGTACATGATACTGCAAATCTACATTACACAGAACCTGCTTTTCTTTTTAACTTTATATTAAATTAATAAATTTGACATTTAATTTTCAAAGCCATCATGCTTATCAGTAATTTCTTTTGGACTTCCTTAGTTCTTTTTTCGTTGTTTTCAGTAACTCAATCCCTATGCCTCATCCCGCTCCCAAACTGAAAATAAAGAAATAAAACCGTTTTAACATATGCATAGTCAAAATAAATATTCCCACATTGACCAAGTCCAGAATCATACCTATCACTACGAATTCTTTTGGCCTTCCTTAGTTCTTTTTTCGTTGTTTTCAGTAACTCAATCCCTATGCCTCATCCCGCTCCCAAACTGAAAATAAAGAAATAAAACCGTTTTAACATATGCATAGTCAAAATAAATATTCCCACATTGACCAAGTCCAGAATCATACCTATCACTACGAATGTTGAGTCCATCACCTCACTGGGTAAGACGGGTAAGCACACTCATCATCAGTATTCTGAAAAGCAGTTTTCCCTTGTAGTAGTGTTGAGCTCCTGCACTATTCTCTTGCTTCTCCTCATTTCACACAGCACATCAGTTCAGATAAGTCTTCCCAGTTTTCTCTGAAACAGTTCCTTTTCTCATTTTTATAGAGCTATAATATTACATTACATTCATAATATAATCCATTTGGCCACTCCCCAACTGATAGTTTCTTTTAGTTTCCAGGTCTTTTCTATCACAAAAAGAGCTGCTATAAATATTTTTGGAAATTTGGATCCTTCTCCTCGTTCTTTGATCTCTTCAGGGGTATAGGCCTAGTAATGGTATTACTAGATAAAACAATTGACTCTTTGGCCATACTTTCAAATTGCTTTTCAGAATGACTGGTGCAAGTCACAGCTCCATTAATTTACCTATTTTCCCATGGTTTCTCCATTTTATCATTTCTCTTTTCTGTCATCTTTGCTACTCTAACAGATGAGAGATAAAGGCGCAAAAGCACTTTAACTTTCATTTATCAAATAATTAGTAATCTTAACATTTTTTCACATAGCTATTGATAGCTTAGATTTATAATCTAGCAATCATTCTTGACTCTTTTTTGTTAAAAATAAAGGCGTCAAGAATGATTGCTAGGTTATAAAATTTAGAGACTAGTATGACTGTGGTAAAAAAAAAACCACAACAGAGCTTCTCACAAGTGAGCAATAGAAAGCCTACAATTGACTATTTTACTTTATTTTTTAAATTACAAATTTAACAAAGTCCAAAAAAGAAAAGATTTTCATATAAAAAGAACAAAAAAAGAGGACTACAAGTGAAACTGTGAATCTCCATGCTACAGTTCTCTTTAAATATATATATATATATAAAGAAATTCAACATGTTACTGTTAAAACTGTCCTGGCTTAAGAGATTGTTTTTAAACTTCTGTTCTCTTTGGTGCATTCTTAAAAAAATGCCTCAATGACCCTCTTTTCATTCTTTTTCTTTCTTGTGGGTGAGGGGGAATCATGTTAGAAGCTATACTGAAGAGAGTTCAAAAAAAGAGTATGAAGAAAGGAAGTGGAAATACGGACTGGTATTCTCTGGTAGCTGGTATACTCAAGTTTTGTCATAGCTTTCAGAGACAGCAGGACCAAGTGAGGGTTTCTGTGGATGGGGAAGACATAGGTATGTTTCTAGAGAGTAAGGAAGCAAGCAGCCAGTAGATGAAAAGTGATAGAAGATCAATTAGAAAGGAAAGATGACAGAGGGGAAGATCTGCTACAGAAGACACAATGGAATAGGATGACATGAGCATGTAAACAGTTTTGATTTAAAGGGATACCTCTTCAAATGAGATGGGATGACTAAAAAGAGAAATTCAAATTAAATTACCTGATACTTCATTTCACACTCTATGTGACTGACAATACTGAAGAGATTATAGGAAAACAAGCATACTTGATATCAAGCACTGTTGATAGAGCTGGTCTAACTCTTCTCAAAAATTCTTTGGAATTATGCAACAAAATGTAACAAATTGTTCATACCAGTGATCACACTACTAGTTATATTCCCTATGGAGTATAATGTGGACTATAACATGACAACCACACACCAAAAAAAAAAAAAACCCAACCTATATGTACCAAAATAAATGAGAGCCTATCAAGTAGGGAATAACTACAGAAATATAAGACTTTTAATAAAACATAAGACTTTAATGGAATATCATTATGCTATTAAAAAAGAAACAAACATGAGAAGTTCAGAGAAACATGGGAAGAACTGTGTGAACCAATACAAGATGATGTAAGCCTAACCAAGAAAACAACATACACAATTACTACAAGACTGGGAACTCCACAAGAATGAAAGGCTACAGTGAGTCAGGATGCATTAAGTGAAATCTCTAAGACAGCACAATTCCAGAGGTAGGAGGCCTCCAAACCTATTTCCTAAGCATGGCTGGGTCTCCCAGTCTAGCTCTTTCTAACCCAGGATGGGTTCACCCTCACCCTACCCTTTTTGCCAGGACTCCGTACAGCTGTCCCAAACTATCTCTATAACCAGACCAAAGTGAAGAATAGGAAAAAGAAGGGGAAATGCCCAAATAGCACAAGTTTGGTACCGCAGAGAATATCAGATATGACCATCACAAATTAGATAACGAATAACTACTAAGAAAAATTAATATGGGCCATATCATTTATCTGTGTTTAACTAGTTCTTTTCTGATCAAAAATATTTCTGCTATCCTTTATTTGCTTCTCATGTGCAAATATTTTAGGCAATGTATTGTAGCTATTGTAGCAAGAGAGGTAGTGTGGTGTACTGGTTGGGACAACTTTCAAATTAGGAAGACACACATACAAGTCCTTAACACATAGTTTGTAACCATGGGAAAGTTACTAAATTTCTCAATTCTCCAGAAAACTCTAAGATAGCATAATTCAAGTTATTAGAGAAAGTATCTGAAGAGTTCCCTATACTGATGAAATCATAAATCCATACCCTCAAAAATGTTAATGGAGGGGGTGGCTAGGTGGCACAGTGAACAGAGCACTGGCCCTAGAGTCAGGAGGACCTGAGTTCAAATCTGGCCTCAAACACTAGCCGTGTTACTCTGGGAAAGTCACTTAACCCCAACTGCCCTCCAAAAAGCAAAAAATAAATAAATAAATAAATGTTAATGTGTGTATATACATGTGTATATGTGTACATATACAAGACCGTAATATTATGTATGTACACATGTGTTTTCCCCTGAAGTATACCAGGACCTTCGTATTGTAGTTTTAGGGTTATCTCCAAAACATAAGTGAAGGTTAGTTCAAATCTAAAAGTAGTACTCCTAGTAGCATCATATTCACATTCCACTCAGAAAATCAACATAAACAGCTAAAAAATATATATAGTGGCAAATAGGAACAGATAAAATAGGGCAACAGGGTCACAGTATAGTACAAAAACTACTCTAAGTACATAAAATCTGATCAGATGCCCAAAGAAGTTCGTAGCAGACAAAGACTATAGAGGTATAGTCATAATATTAACCTAAATCAATAGGCTGGGTTTTACAAATTAAATTATGATTACTCTATCTTCATAATTTCCTTCAGGCAAAGAAAATGCTATCAAAAGCGATTTCTTAAACATTCCTATTTTTAATAATTAGTGTACAATTCAGAATGCACACACCAGCTTCAGGATAAAACCTCATATATCTAGATCACGCCACCAGTTACCTACAAAGATAATTACCTCCTAGATCTCACCATCATCCCTAACTGTGCTATGCTCATGATCCAAAATTCTGAAATTCCTGTTTTCAATTATAAATTAACCACCTATTCTTTGTCATCACAGCAACTTCCAAAATCATAGATTTAAAGAGGGAAGGGACTTCAGAGGTCTTCTAGTTCAACTCCTTCATTTTACAGAGTAAAAACCTGACGTCCCATGAGGTTTACTACATGTCTAATGTCACACACTTAAGAAGACATGATTCAGTTTCAGGTTTTCTGACTCACTGTACAAATTCTCTCTCAATTATCCCTACTCATCTCTTTCCAGTCTTGACTTTATTCAGTTGCACGATCTAATGTCTTCTAAACTTGATGCCCTTGCTTGATTAATAATAGTTTACATTAATAAAGGCAGCAAGATTTGCACAGCACTTTATATACATTATCTCATTTAATCTTCTCAACCAGCAAAAGAGACAGATGCTATTCTCATCTCCATTTTACATACGAGGATACTGAGGCTTATACAACTTAATCTATTTGCCCAAGTTCACACAACTATTAAGTGTCTGGTAAAAACACAAAGACAGCTAATATCTTGATAAACCCCAACCCTGGTTTGGACCTACCTACTTGCTTCTCTCTTCCTGGCTACTAAACCTGATGGAAAAAGTTACATAAACTTGCTGACTAGGACTTTTAGAAAGTTATGTAAACTAATCTCAACTAGGCCCTAACAGCTGTGGGGCAATCCTTTTAATCTCTCTCTCAACCACAATCAGCTCTTCTAACAGCTGTTACAAATATTCTCTTCTCAAGTCGCCCACACAATTCTATCACTATTCCCTCCCAACAGAGGACCTCATCACCTAATTTACTTGGAAAATAAAGCCATCTACTATGAACTCCCAATTTTCCCTAAATTCATACCACAAAATCATAGTACATTGTTCTCCATTCAATCCTCCTTTTCTAGTCTCTAGAAGGAGGTATATAACCCTTCTCTTGCCAACATTCTCTTTCATCCCTCCTCTTTGGCTCATTCCCTCTCTTAAATCCTCGATTTTTCCTTTTATCAGTTTTTTATTTCCTGGTGCCTACAAATATGGTTCTTCCCAAGATTAAAAAAAAATTCATTTGATCTTGCCATCCCCTCACTTCATCAAACTATCTCTTCTCCCTTTCACAGTGTCCTAATCCCTGGAAAATTTTCTACACTCTTTGCCTTAAATTCTTCCCCTCTAAGTACTTAAAACCTTGCAATCTGGATTAGACCCCATCATCTCAAATAAAACTTTTTTCCCCAAAAAAGTTACCAATCATCTCTTAACTGCTATGGTTCTCATTAGCAGATGCAGCTAGGTGGATAAAGCACTAGTCTAGAGACAGGAAGACCTACATTGAAATCCAACCTCAGTCACTTGTTGGCTGTATAACCCTGGGTAAATTCAATTAACCTCTCTCAGTTTCCTTCCCTGTAAAACGGGGATAATACTTATCTCAGAGTTGTTGTGAGGGTCAAATGAAATAATATCTGAAAAGGGCTCAGCATAGTGTCTAGCACACTATATAATAAACTATATAAATATAAATAAAAACTAAATAAACTATATAAATACTTACTTCCCAATTTCTTCTCTTACCTATCTACCTTCTCTTTCTCAATCTCCAGTCATTCAACCAAGAAGCACTTACTAAGTAAGGTACCATCAATCAACAAACATTTTCCTCACCCCAAAGTCTAAGGAGTTGTGAAGTTAACACTTGACACCTCCACCCCTCCCCTCTGCTAACAGCTACCACTTTAACTCAGGCCCTCATCACCTTTTACAATGCCTCCTAAGCAAAGTCCCTGCTTCCACAATATCCCATTTCCAATACATCTTTAGGATCACAAATAGAGGCTATCAAATCCAAACCCTTTATTTTACAGATAAAATAAATAAAGCACAGAAAGGTTAAGTTGATTGCCCAAGGTAAAAGAGCTAGTGAATATGTATGAACCCAGGTGTTCCTAATTCCAAATCTAACCCATTATATCATGCTGCCCCCCCATACACCTAACAAAAATAATCTTCCTAAGTAATAGGTCTGACCATGCCCATTCCCAAATTGCAATCTAAAATCTACTTTTTCTCAGAGATAAAATAAACTCCTCAACTTGGCATTAAGGCCTTACGCAATCAGGTTCCAGCTTACCTTTCCAGTTTCATTTCATTTTCCTTTCACAGATTCTAAGACCAAGCAAAACTGGACTACTAAGAATTCTAAGTTCAGCATATTATCTCCCTCTAAGTACATTTTGTCCCCCGTTCCTATAAAGTACTCTGTCCTCATCCCATCTTTCAGAGTCTCTGATCTTCTTTGGGGTTCATCTAAAGTTCACCTTCTTTCCTAGCTTTCCCATCTTTACTTAGGCAGTGGAGTCTCCCTAAATTTATACTGTTATTAGTCTTATTAGTATATAGGAACCTATCTGTAAAATGAAGAAATTACACCTATAATGTCCTTTCCAGTTCTAAATCTATGATCCACCACAGTAAAGGCAAGTAACTATTACATTTTGTATGTACTTGACTCATACCTGAACAATATTCTGAATGTGGCAGACACTTAATAAACAATAATTAAATTGAGTAGATCAATTGTAGCAGCAAGCACCCAAGCATCCCCAGGGTGGCTGCCAACACAAGTTCTTAGATCTGCTTTTCTAAAGGAAAGCAACTCAAAATGGTTTAACAAGCTTACTTTAATCAATCAAACATATATCATTTACCTAATTCAGGGGGAAAAGGTCAGCACCCCGAACTTCAGAGTATACAGATAGAACTTACAAGACAGAGAAACAAACAGATCAAGCAGACAGGCTTCCTAACTGTCTGACCATTACATCCATACCAAATCACAGTTACCAGAGAGGGAAGCATTAACATCTGGGTTTTCAAAGGTGGGGGGGGGGGGGCGGCTCTCAACAGCTGCCTAGAGTCTCATCTGGTCAAATCACACAACACTTCTCAAAGTGAGCCCCAAAGCAAAGCCTCACATCAGGGATTATATAGCCTTCTCCTGGGTCAGAGAATGTAACCGCCCTCCTGACCCACTGCCCAATCACACAGCATCAAGGTGTGGGCATTCCTGAAAACCAAGCCTCCTGCCACAGGCTCCATGTGACCACATTCAGCACAGTATATTTTCAAATCAAGGAAGGTTCTCAGAGTCTCTTAAGCCTATCAAAAGGCCTAGGGGCAGGGAAGATCTTTAAATTTGCATTTCCATTACATCCAGCATGACTAGAAATAATCCAGATATATGGAAAAACTAAAGTCTCAAAAAGCAAGCCTCACCATCCCACTCCACTCCCATTCTGGGAGAAAGTTTTGGTGGAAAAATATATTGCATGTAAACAGGCATTTGATCCTATAATTATTCTTTGTTAAATTAAAAAGAACCAAAAGATCAAAACATTTTTAAATGGCCTTAAAAATGATCTAATCCAACATCCTCATTTTATAGGAGGAATCTGAAGCCTAGAAATCTCAAATTCAACACCTCCAAAATGGAACTCATTATCTATCCCCAAACTGTTCCCTCCTCCAGACTTTACTATTTCTGCTTGAGTAACCATCATCCTTCTGGTCACCCAGGTTTCGAAAGGAAAAATCATCCATCCTCTACTCTTCCTTTTCCCTTATCCCCACAATCCAATCAATTGCTATTTGATTCTACCATCTCTCATAACCATCCCCTTCTCTCTACTAACATTCATCACCCTAAGTACAAGGAGACTATTGCGATAGCCTGCCAATTTGTCTCTGACTCCAAAAGCAGTGTTCTTCCTACTATAGCAATTCTTTAAATTGATCACCACTACACATTTCTTTCCAGTCTTGACTCTATATTTAATCAGTTCCATAACATACTGTCTTCTAATCTTGATGCCAATCCAGCCTTCATATAGCAGCTAAATTAAGATTTTTCAGACACAAGTGTGACCATATCACTCCCTACTCAAAAATTTTCTGTGACTCTGGGAAAAATAAAACTCTTCAGCTCAGATTTTAATGCCCTTCACAAACTGGATCCCACCTATTTTTCCAGAATTGTTGCATATTCTTCTTCATGCCCTTTATATTCCAGCCAAATTGACAGAACAACTGTTCTCAAAATTCAATAGGCCACCTTCAAGCTTTTGCCTTTTCTGATAGTCCTCTATGCCTAAAAAGCACTTCTTTCTGCCTCTTAGAATTCTTAGAATCATTCAAGGCTCAGCTCATGTGCTCCTTCCTACATGAAGTTCAGTCAAATTGGTATTCCTGATGCATCACTCCATCTCTCACATCTGCCTTTGCACAGGCTGTCTCCCAATTAGACTGCACTCTTTTCTCATCTCCACCTCTCAGAATCCCTAGTTCAAAAACTCAGCCCAAGTGCTCTTCCCACACAAGTCCTTTTTCTGATGCTGACAGGTATTACCTACAGCTCCCAAATTACCTTGTTATTTTATATATACTTATATGTATACATGTTTCCCCCTTCATGAAATGTAAGCTTATATCCTTAGCATCTAACATATAGCATAACATAACACTTAATAAAAGCTTGATTCACAGTATTGCAGAATCTGAGAGTTTGAAGGCACTATTATAAAGATTGATATCATATAACCTCAGTAAAATGTCCCTTAAGAGTTTTTGTTCAGTTAAGTCCTATTCTTTATGACCACGTGGAACATACTGTCCATGGGGTTTTTCTTGGCAATAACACTGGAGTGGTTAGCCATTTCTTTCTACCATGGATTAAGGCAAACAGAAGCTACGTGACTTGCCCAATGTCATATGGCTATTGTCTGAGGCCAGGATATTAACTGGGGTCTACCTGACCGCGGGCCCAGTCCCCTATCCACTGAGTCACCTAGCTGCCTCCCCCTCCTTAAGAGTAAAGGCTATTTTATCTGTTTTTGTATCCTTAGTGACTAGCACAGTGCTTTCATGGCACACAGACACTTCAGTGTTTGTTTAATTTAAATAATTATCACAATGGCACTAAATAGCAGAGTCAGAATTTAAAGCCAGGTCCTCTGACTCCAAATCCAATGCTCTTTCCACACACCTTCACCAAAGTCCTGCTACTTCCTAGACACTTAGGTATTTTACAGGAAATGCTTCATTTGATCATTTTTTTTTATAATTATGTCTTCTTAAATTAAAACAACAGAAACCTCATAAGCAGTTCTTGAGACCTCTTTACAATTAAGGCCACTTCAACCTCAAAGGTCTCTCAGGGACTGTTTGGTCTTTCAAGATGTTGGAGTTAAGTGAATAGTATAAATAAAGGCAAGGTTTTTATGAATCCTTAAAGCAAAGGTGTCAAACTGCAGGCCCTCCTCAATGCAACTTGAACCAGATTAAAATATAATTGGAAATATTTAATAAAAGAAATAAAAATACAATAAACACAAAGAATTCTTATATATATATATATATATATCTATATATATATTTTATTGGGCCCCCATCCCTATTTGAGTTTGACACCACTGATTTAAAGGTTCACAGACCCAGGTATGGAAAGGACCTTGGGGTAATCTAGTCCAACATCCCCACCCCATATTTTACAGATGAGAAAACTGAAGTTTAAGTGACTTGCCCAAGGTCACACAGGAAGAAATGGCAGAGATGGAATATGAACTCTAGTACTTGACTCCAAGTTCAGCATTCTTTGCACTACACCCCATGCTGCCTCTAGATTTCATTTGACACTTTATAATAATTTGTCTTATTTAACTCATTGACATTTGAATTTTTTCCCCAATTAGAATGTAGTGCCACAGAGGAAAAGAAATGGCTGATCAAGTAGGCTGTATTTCCAGTTATGACATACCTAAAAAAAAAAAATAGCCCAAGAGATACCATCAAGGAGATATATGATCCAAAAAGGGTTAATGTGTCAAGTACTGACAGGGAGGATAACCAACAGTTAGCCCAAATGCTAATGACAGCCATAACATTTTAAAGGCCCCAAAGAATCCCTCTGGCAGGCAAGATAGATCCCCTGTGGAAGATCTATAGAACATAAACAAGAATCACACAATATTAAAAGATACAGATGTGTCATGATCTATATATACTGATGGAAGAAATAGGAATATTGATGATGTCTGAATATCAAAATAAACCCACAGAACAGTGTACTTCTGTTTGACAGACATAAGTTAACAAGTATAGGAATCTCTACTGTCCAAATTGAATGTTCTCCCTCTTATCTCCAACTCCTACTATTCCTGGCTTCCTTTAACTTCCAGCTGAAATCTCACTTTCTAAAAGAAGTCTTTCCTTGACCCCTTTTAATACTGACTGGTTCCTTTGATGATTATTTCCAATTTATCCTTTATCCATCTTGTTTGCACACAGTTGCATACAAACACAACTGTGTTTTGTCTTACCCATTTAGATTGTGAGCACCAAGAGCTGGGACTTGGGACTGCCGTTTGCCTTTCTTAGCACAATGACTGGCATGTAAGAGGTACTTAATAAGTGTTTATTGACCAAATAACAACCAACTCTTTCAAGAGGCAACCCAAATGTCACAACAGTCAATATTGGTTAACATAGTACTGTCCCTCTGGTTCTGTTCATTCGGCGAAAGAAGAGTGTAAAAAGTTACTAGGGATTTCTAAGGCTACACAAAACACACCTCCTGCATTTAATAGCTCCCAAGCATGTATTATTAAAATGATGAATTCTGTCAAAGGCTTCAGACTTTTTCGGGGGGGGGGGGGAGTTAGAAGGGAGGTGGCTTTCGAGGGTGGGAGGAGGATCAAGACTTGTGATCTCACCCTAGCAATTCATCTGTAGTTTATAATTTTAAGAGAATCGCCAGGGACATTAATTGATCAAGCGCCTTGCCCATAGTACTACAGCTAATATTGGTCTGAGGTATGACCTGAATCTGTTTCTTCATCTTTTAAGATCAGTTAACGTGGCCAATAACAAACAAAAAACACCTTCTTAAAAGATGTTTTCAAAAGCTAAGAGTCTACAGGACAGGCAGTGTCATAACAATGCATATGTTTGTGTTCTTTGGTTTAAATAAAGTTTCCCATTTTCTAATATCCAAGTTCAAGCAAAAAGGCCTGCAAGGAAGGGGCTTGCCACCACAACCGAAAAAGGAAACAAAACCCAAAAAACACCTTCGCACCTCATCACCAGGGGCAGGTCCTGGGGAAGCGTGAAACTAGGCTCGATTCCCCCTCCCACCACCCCCAACCAAAAACCCAGTTCACTTCCCAAGTGAAGCATTTGTTCTAAGGAGAGTTACGAAGGGAGAGGAAGCTAGGACCTTAGCATGGCCTTCCTCTTCCTCTTCCTCCTCCTAGCCTTCGTCCTCCCGGGGCGGGGGAGGAGGGGTACAGAACCATCACCAGGTTGGAGGGCACTGCTGAGGGCACTGCTCCCCCGGGGGCCTAAGCAGCCGGGGTGCCAGATGAGGCTGAGGTCGACCTGGGTCGGGGCCAGGGGGAGTCTCCAGGAGCGGGGGGGGGGGGAGCCGCGAGGCCCAGGTTGCGGGAGGAAACTCTGGGGCCGCCGGGATCAGCAGGCCCAAGAGCGGCGCCTACTAGGCCAGGAAAGCCCGCGGCGGGGGAGGGGGTTGCGGGATGGGAAGGAGGGGGGCAGAGAGCGAGGCCTCGGCCACCACTGGCAGCTCGCGGGGGTCTTGGGGCGGGGCGAGGAGGAGCTTCTTACCCTGCATGCTGCTGACGGCCGTGTGGCCTGGCCCTGGGGGCCCCACGGCGCCGGGAGAGCCGCTCCCGCTGCCGCCGCTCGGGCTCGGAGCCGCCATTGTTATCCGGGAGGAGTGGAGCGGCGCCGGCGGCGGCTGCAATGCAGCAAGTTTGGCCTCTCTCCGCCTGCGAGGGGCGCGGCTAGTGCCCGCCTCCGGCCCGTCCCCCAAACCCGCCTTCCCCGCCTACTCCCCAGTGCCAAGGCGAACCCCCCCACGCCCATCTCCCGCATACAGACACCAATCAGCTTCAGCCTCGCTCTAGGCTCGCCCCACCCCCAAGACTTGCCCAGACCTGGTCTCCCGTCCCTGCCGAAGCCCTCCAGCCCTTCCGAGTAAAGAGATACACACCCACTCTCCCTTCGGACCCACGGCTCCCCCAGTTTCATTCATTCTGTCAACAAACATTCTTTGTTATTAGTAAGTGTAATTCTAATGCAACTCAATTTAGCAAACATATTAAGTGCTTTCTAGGGGCGGGCGAGGCTGCGAGGTTAGAGAATAAGAGTCCCTGCCTTCAAAGAGTTTTTAAGCTGTAGTGGATAATAGTAATACTACTTAAATATAAGTGACCCCTCCCGGTATGGAATGTTATGTATGCTATCATACGCCATTCATGAATCCAGAGCTAGAAGGGTCCCTGCTCTAAGTGCTGGGAATACTAAGAAAAGTAAAAATAATAATAATAATAATAATAATAATAATAACCCATGCTCTCTAGGAGCTCACAATAATCCAGCCCTTTCATTTCTGAGATAAAGAAACAGGAGCTGGAGAAGTGACTTGCTCCAAATCACATAGGTAGCCAGGGCTGAATGTAAAATTTGAACACAGGTCAATTTGACAAAGGGCTTCCTGTTAAGCCTTTTTTTTTTTAATTTGATAAAGATTCAGAGCGATAACCTCTGAATGAGCTGGGAAGGACAGGGATATAAATATATATAGATATGGATATATATGCTAAAATATATAGCTATATATAGCATATATATAGCTATATATATGCTATTTAAAGTGATGTTAAAGAGCATCTATTTTTTAAAAGAATGAAATAAAGGGAAAAAATTGATGATCTAGTAAATAGATTACATTTATGTATTGAGGAGGGGGTGAGGATTGGCGCCTGCCTAGGCCACCTAAGATGGCAGATATGCTGGAAACCTGCTTCCAAGAGACTGTGGGACTAAAACATACATGAACATTCTGTGTTGCACTATGTGGTCTGGAACAACTTTTTTCCAATGGCTCAGCAAACACCATACTTTTTTTCATGCATTCCCATCTTAGAGTGAAGGACACCTTCATTCACACCGTGTAGTAAAGGGAGAGGGACTTTGGGGCACCTCCTTCTTCCCTACCCAAGATAGGCCTCAACTTTCAGCATTTTCCTTCCTCCCTTTCTGTTCTAGGTGAATGGAGTACAGTGTAAGATCCAGGTGCTCAAACCACAGGGATCTGTCAGTCCAAAAGTTCAGGTAGTGTATTGCAGCCTGCCCAACATCAAAGCTCTGGTAAGCAAGGGACCTGGGATACTAGCCCAGCAGAGATTTTTTGGTTTTGAACTTTGTAGGACTAACTCCATGTAGGAACTATCTAAATTGTTAGATTAATCTGCTTTCCCTATTTAGAGACCCAGGAAGAGGGAGGGAGGGAAAGGGGATTATATTCCAGAAGGGTTAGGGGAAGTATTTGTATGTTTGTCTTTGTTATATCTTTGAAGTAAATATCCCTGCTAGTCTAATCTTGACTAGTTAAAACGCTCTGGGATACCAGTCACTGGGCACCTAAAATGGGGGCAAACACAAGTAGGGTCAGAGAAAAAGAGATGCTACTACTGCTTAGGGTACCAGAAAGCCTTGCACGGGTATAAAATTGTAACAAGCCTCAGAGGGGCCAAAGAAACTATGTTACACTTACTTTACTGAGAAAACGGAGGCCATTCTACCTGAGATCCTTCTCTGCTTCTCTTTATCTCAAAACCTTCAACATTCTCTACCTTTTCCCCAGTCTCTGATAATGAGGTGGCTCTTTTCCTTAACAACCAACCCCTCCACATATGTCATTGGTCCTTTCCCCTCCAATCTTCTCTAGAAGACTGAAACATCAATCATGTTCAAACTCTTTTAAATCTTCAAGCTTTTCCCATTGACTAGTTCCTTCCTGCCTAATTTCAAGCATATTCAAGTCTACCTTTATTGTCTTTCAATGGAGTCTACCATCCCCTGAAGTTAGTCTTATATCTCTCCTTTTCTCAGTTAAACTCCTTGAAAATACTTTCTACACTCACTGCCTCCAAGTCCTCTCTTCATATTTATTCCTCTATTCTTTGCAGTCTGGCTTCTGACCTCAACATTCAACTGAAATTTCTCTCTTCAGAATTGTCAATGGTCTTTTAATTAACAGATATAATAGTCTTTATTGTTTCAGGCCTCATCCTTCTCAAACCATATGTTCTACTTGATACTGTTGATTACTCTCTCCTTCTGGACACTTTTCTACTCTCTGGAGGTTCATGACATTACTTTTTCCTGGGTTCTACCTCTTGTCTAACCATTCCTCATCTTGCTTTGCTGGTTTGTCATCTATATATTATCTGCTAACTGCAGGTATCCCCCAAAACTCTGAACAAAGCCCCCCAAACTTTTTCTCTCTATACTCTCTTAGCGACCTGATGGGTTTAACTATATATACATATATAGATATATACACACATACATATATATTTGTATCTATGTATATGTGTGTATATATACATAATACATTTATATATATTCAGCCTAAGACTCTCCTTCAGCTTCAATTTCCCACCACAGTTTGTCTATTAGACATTTTAAAATAGCTGTCCCAGAGATATCTCAAACTCAACATATCAAAAACCAAATTGATCTTGCCCCCAAATCCTATCCCTCTCCCAAACTTCCTTTTTTTTTTTGAGGGCAGTTGGGGTTAAGTAACTTGCCCAAAGCCACACGGTTAGGTTTTTATTTGTGTGTGAACCCATGCAAATACATACAAAGTAATTGAATACAATGTAGAGTGGGATGGGGTGGAGGATACCAGGAGTTGGGGAGATTAGGAAAAGCTTCACTTATCAGTTTTCATGTATAGACTTCTAGATACCTTTGTTAAATAAAATTGTAAAAAGTGTTAAAATTATATCTTGTTCTGGTCCCCCTAACCACCACCAACCCTCCTAGTGAATATAATAAGTAAGTTTATAAGTAACTCATATAAAGGAGCAACAGCAGGAAATAAGATTGCAATGGAGAACCTGGAAGTCACATACAAACTATCCCAAAGATCAAAAGAGCAGCAAATAGAGTGCCATACCTAGAGTCAGGAAGACCTGTGTTCAAATCTAGCCTAAGACACTAGCTATGTGGCCCTAGGCAAACCCCTTAACCCAGTTTGTCTCAGTTTCCTCATCTGTAAAATGAACTGGAAAAGGAAATGGCAAACCTTTCCAGTATCTTTACCAAGAAAATCCAAAAGGGGTCATGAAGAATCAAATGCAACTGAAAAAAACAACTAAACAGTCATGTATTAGCCAAAATTCACATCCTGGTAATATGTGCTGAATCAGGGGAAGTCATCTCAGTTCAGCTTGTTAAGGTTTCTGGTCCTATGATATGTAAATTTCAAACAAAATCCAGACCTCCCATAGGTTTCAGACCAGCAGAATATCAAAAAGGTATGATAACTTTCAAAGTTACAGCAATAACTTTGAGATGTTTTGTATATGTTAATGAACTAACCTCAGCTGAGCTGACACAGATAGGAGTTGGTTTGTTTCCCCCCAAAAAACCTTTAAAAATGAAACCTCAAACTCCTCCTTCTCCTCCCTTCCAGTGCTCTTTTTACACCATGGGGTCCACACCTAATGCTTCCAAGTCTAATCCATGGTTACTTGAGTGATACTCTCTGCCTTTCCCCCTCCTCGTCTTCTTCCTGACACTGCCTTCCTTTATTACCCCATCCCCTTTTCCCACACTGTCATCTGGCTCTGTACTACCTTTCACTGTTTGTCTCTGCATTTCTTTTTTTTTTTTTTAAAGCAATTGGGGTTAAGTAACTTGCTCAAGGTTACACGGCTAGTCATGATTTTATGTGTGGGTGCTCATTTTCTGAGGCCGGATTTGATCTCGGGTCATCCCAAATCCGAGGCTGGCGCTCTTACTCACTGCGCCACCTAGCCGCCCCTTCAGGGCAATTGGGGTTAAGTAACTTGCCCAAGGTTACACGGCTAGGTTTTTGTTTGTGTGGGTTAAGTGTCCGAGGCCGGATTCGAACTCAGGTCCTTCCGACTCCAGGGCCGGCGCTCTATTCACTGTGCCACCTAGCCGCCCCTGTCTCTGCATTTCTGTGCTTTTTACCCCCCATATCCTATTAAAATGTGATTGCTACCCCATTTCCTGTTACCAGTTGTGGGAGTATCCAAAGAACCCTCATTTCATAATTTCATAAATTATCAATTAATTTCCCCTCATGGAATAAAAGTTCCTTGCTGCTAGGGATTCATTATATTCATTACATGTACCTCTCCAGCAGCTAGCATAGTGCCTTTGCATACAATAAGAAATTAATATTTACTTATTCACTGACTGATTATACATAATAACTATAGACATTGATCTCAATGTTTATATTACAATATAAGATTTATGTGATTTTACAGATTTATTTATATTCCTCATGCATTACTGTCATAATTGCATCCTATTGCAGTAATATAGCAGAATTTATTTAACTATTCCCTTATTTTTGGACATTTAACTACATGCATTTTTTATTACAAATAAAGCTTCTATTAAAAGATTCTGAACAGATATCTTTCTTTTGAAGATAGAACAGAGCAGGCAAAGCCATGATGGCAGAGTAGCAGCACCATTCTTTCTCCAAAAGATCTGGACAATGTACCAGATCAGGAAATTCAAGAAAAAAAATCACAATGAATCATAATTTTAGCCCAGGTCATAACAGGGAGAAAGACAGAGACGTCAATGTACAGTGAGGAATCAGGGACCCTTAGCACATAAAATTTCAGTACAAAGGAACGTGATAAAGGACTGAGGCTATGCACTAGAGCAAAAAGAGGTCTAAGACTCACACAGGAGGGCTCCAACTTTGTGCAGGATGCAAGAAAAACTGCTAACTAACAACTCTGTCCTTCAATAACCAGTTCCAAATCAAAGATTCAGAGCTAGCTGAGGAGTAGTCCTACATCACGTCCAGGACAGGAGGAGACCGTACAGAGTGAGAAGGAATGGCAGGTTCTGGCTGTGTACTGAGAAACAAGTTCAGAAACTAAATAGCAGTTGTGTAGTTCTGACCCAAAGAGTAAAAAGGGTCTCAGGTCCAACACCCAGCGCAGTCTAAAATTCTCATAAGAATAATGACCAAAAGGGACCCTGTAGTTATGTCACTCTGAACCTGCATAGCTTTCTAGCTGACTGACAGGGGTTGAACCCAATAACAATTTACTAAAACTTCCAGCAAGTCATCAGGAATGTTGCAAAGGCTCAAGCCCAGATCAAGAAATTACAAAGTTCAGACTAGAAGAGTAGTGAGCAAACTTTATTCTGGATCACTATGAGCACTAAACACTTGCATATCTCCAGGCTGAGTTGTCTCTTAAATCTTGGAATAACACAATACCCCCAAGAATGTAGCAAAAGAACCCAAGAGGACAAAAACTTGGACCTGACATTCTCCCCAGAAGTACGCAGAGTCCAGACCAAACATAAAGTTCAAGGTCAGAAAGTAGACTAGATTTAGAAGAGTTAGTACATACACACAAAGGATCACATCATAAAGACCTGTTTTGGTAACAAGGACACTCAAGAAACAAACCCAGAAGAGGAAAAGGACTCCAAAACATCTATAAAAAGACAAATACAACTTGGGCCCAAGTCCAACCAGAATTCCTGGAAGAGATGAGGCAAGAATTTTTTTAAAAGAACTTTAAAATTAGTTTAAAAGCCAAATGAGAACACTAAAGGGAAAAACTGGAATAGAAATTAAAACTATGGAAGAAAAAATTGTAAAGTGAATTAACAGATTGGTTAAACCTTACCCAAGCAACAAATTCCCTGAAAATCAGAACTAACAAAATAAAAACTAATGCTTCCATGAGACAATAAAAAATATTAAAATAAGGTCAAAAGGATGAAAAAAGTTGAAGAAAATGTAAAATATTTCATAGCAAAAACAACTGACCTAAAACATAGATCAAGGAAAAAAAAATTTAAGAATCATTAAACTACCTAAGTGCCATTACCAAAAAGTCCCATATAGCATATTCCAAGAAATCATTAAGGAAAACTCCCCAGAATTCTTATAACCAGAAGACGAAATGGAAGTAGAAAGAATCCATGATTATCTCCTGAAATAAACTCCAAAAAGAAAACTGACAAGAACATCACAACCAAGCATAACTGTGAACATGATTAAGAATAACTCACTCAGAAAATGGAAGAAGATAACAGGATTAGAAACCAAAATTCAACAATAATATGTATTTGAAAGAGATTCACATAAAATTAAAATGTCCTGGGACAAAATTTATTATTATTCTGCTGAAGTAAAAAAGACAGAGGTAGCAATTATGATCTCAGACAAAACAAAAACACAAATAGATCTAATAAGGAACTATGTTTTGCTGAGGCAGCTAGGTGACTCAATGTATAGAACACTGGGCCTGGAGACAGGAAGATGAGTTCAAAACCAGCCTCAGACACTTATTAGCTGTGTTGCTCTGAGAAAGTCACTTAATATCTCTTCCCCTTAATCCATTGGAGAAAGAAATGACAAAGTAGTCTGGTATCTTTGCCTCAACAATACATTTTCCTGAAAAAAACCTTAGACAAAAAAATTAATATCAATACTAAACATATATGCACTAAATGGCAGTCACCTAAATACTTAAAGGAAAGGTTAAATGAGTAATAGGGAGAAACACTTAACCACAATGATAAAAGCTAGTATTTATACAGTCCTTTAAGGTTTGTAAATATTATTTTATTTAAACTTCCCAACAACTTTGGCACTACTATTATCCCCATATTATACAGGTGGAAATTGGGGCAGACAGGGGATGTAATTTTCTGAGCCACATAGCTAATAAGTGTATGAAGTTGTAATTGATTCAGGTCTTCTTTACTCCAGGTCCAGTACTCTATCTGTGGTGCCATCTATCCACCCATAATAATGGGGGTATAATAACAAGCAATGTCAATTAATGGAAGACAATGGAATAGAAAACACATTTATCAAGCCTGTACTATGTGCTAGGCACTGTGCTAAGCACTTTACACATATCTCATTTTATATCTGTTACCCCTCTCAAAACTAGATAAATCTAACCAAAGAAATAAATAAAAAATAAAAAGTGAAGGATCTTAATATATAGTGTTTGTTTGTATATATGTTTGGATATATATAGATAGATAGATAGATAGATATCTGTATTATATATGTATATAAAATATTAGATATGATAGACCTCTGGAGATTGTTGAACAGGCATGAAAATGAAAATACACATTTCTCAGCTGTCTATAACACTGTAGTACCAATGCAATATTTACAGAGCCCACCATCACTATAAATATACCTACATGGTGCCCAATCACAAAATATAACACACTCTCCATATAGAAGACAGAAGCAAAACATTTATTCAAATACTAGAAAACCAAATCCCAACACCAGGAAACTGAATCCTTCATAGCAACATAGAAGTTAATGTACCACAACATAGCACAGAACCACACCATCCTTTAGCCTTCCCACAAACCAATATTTGACCAATAATTACTCAAAAGCTTATCTGTTTCTCTTGGAAGCAAACTCTCCTCCCCACCATCTAGCAGGCTCCGACTTCCAGCTTCCTGTGTGCTCTGCTCCACCCTTTAGCAAACTTCTCCCACCACAGGCTCCATGTAATTACATTTAGCCTATTAGGGGGAAGAATTTATTTTCAAGGCAGGGAAGTTCTTCAAATTCCCTTAGACTTATTAAGGAGCAGGGAAGATCTTCAAATTACCATTACCATTACATTGGGCCCCAAGATCTTTCATGTCCCTTACATAGCAAAAATACATTAGCAATACATTTCGTTACATAAATTAATGAGAGTTTAAGGGTAACTGATGTCAATAGAATTTTGCAACAATATAGCAGGAATAATAGAAAATAAGCACATAAAACCATATCTTGGTTTTGTTCTTGGGCACAAGCACCCCATCTTCCCGCCCTTGAATATATGGAGCTCAGAATCTTGGGGTAAGGGGCAAAGGTCTCCTCACCCTCCTCACCATATCTACTTCCAGCTGAAATTGGACGTAGAGCAGTCCTTGATCCAAGAGGTCCCATTTGAGAGGTCAGTTCTTTAGGGGGCATTTAGAGATTGGATAATGCCAGGCCCATCCAAAAGGTTATTTCTTTTTTTTTTAACTTTTTGGAGGGCAATTGGGGTTAAATGACTTGCCCAAAGTAACACCACTAGTAAGTGTGTGTCAAGTGTCTGAGGCCAGATTTGAACTTAGGTCCTCCTGACTCCAGGGCTCTATTCACTGCATCACCTAGCCACCTCCGAAAGGTAATTTCTTTAGCTAACATATGGAGCTTGGTAGACACCAGGTCCAGGAGTGGTACATCATAGTCATGGATAGGGGGTAGCATCAGGCTTAAGTGATCAGGCAACTGCAGGTGGAGGGTACTAAGCCTGCAGGAAAAAATCTTGCAAACAAGTTTAACAGAACAAAAAGCCAAAAAGAGACAAATATACTGTCAGCCATGCTTCTGGAGTCCATGAACTCACTATTATAGCCTCATTCACATTAGAATATATGAATTAAGGGTACAGTTTGGCAATCATCTTCACTTGAATAAAGAACAGCCATGGTATCTTCTTTCCCATGTGCTATAATCTCCTGTTATGGGAATGGGAATTTAAGATCTTCCCTGCCCCTAGGCCCTTTGATAGGCTTAAGTGCACCTGGAGCCTGTGGTGGAAGGCTTGGTTTTCAGGAACGCTTTTTGATTGGGCAGTGGGTCAAGAGAGTTGTTACAGTCTCTGAGCCAGAGAAGGCTATATAAACCCTGACGTGAGGCTTTGTTTTGGGGCTCACTTTGAGAACAGTTGTGTGATTTGATCAGACAAGACTCTGGGCAGCCATTGAGCCCCCTGGGTTTGAAAACCCAGATGTTGGTAACTCTGTTGGTAACTCCCTCTCTGGTAACTGTGACTAGGTATGGATGTAATGGTCAGACAGTTGGAGGCTTGTCTGCTTGATCTGTTTCTCTGTCTTGTAATATCTGCTTGTAACTTGTTTGTATTTTCTGAAGTTCGGGGTGCTGACCTTTTTTCCCCCTCAACTAGGTAAATGATATATGTTTGATTAAAGCAAGATTGTTAACCCATTTTGAGTTGCTTTCCTTTAGAAAAGCAGATCTAAGAACCTGTGTTGGCAGCCACCCTGGGTATGCTGGGGTGCTTGCCGTTACACTTCCCCATCCTTTGGAACATCATCTGGCTTCCACTTTACCCAGACTTTAGCTCTCAATTTTACTCTATCAGTAGAGCCAAAGCCTTCAGTTCCTCAGATAGTTATTTCAGAAGGAGGGTCAGTTTTCACAAGGAGTATTGTTTCACAAGGAAAAATAATCACTTGAACTATTCTATTATTTTTACCAAATTTATGGGTTCACACAAATTTTGGAATGTCACAATAATTTCTCCCTGATAATTAGACTCTATTATTATGCCAGCCAATATATATATTCTTTGAGCTGCTAATCCTGATTTAGGTAATATTCACTCAAAATGATTTTTAGGGATTCTCATACATATTCCAGCAGAATTTTTTTTCTGTTTATTTATTTTCTGTCTAGCCAAAAGTCCTCTAAACAATGTAAATCATATCCTGCTGAACCAGTTTTTCCTGGATACAGTGCTGGGACATTTTGCCTCATAGTCCAATATTCAGTATTTGGGATCTTATATATCTGCTGTTTTCTAATTTGCAGATTTGGTTCATCTTTCAGGTTAGAGGTGTATTTTCTCCCAATGGTCTATTATTAAAATTATGTAAAGCAGTGAAAAAATTATCTTTCCAATGTTGATACAAATTATTAGGACTTAATTTTTCTAACTGTTCTTTCAATAACCCATTCATTCTTTCAATTAACCCAGATGCTTGTGGATAATATGGAATATGATATATTCATTCTATATTGTTTAATATACAGTATCTCTTCACCTCATTTCCTTGGAAATGTGACCCATTGTCACCTTGAATTTGCATTGGGGTTCAATAATATAGACTTATGAGATCTAGAGCTTTACAGGTGGTTTTTTGGGTCTCATTCTTGAAAAGGTATACACAAATACATATAAATTTACATCCTTTATCTTGTGGTAGAGGACCAATATAATCTATTTGCCAAATTTTGGCTAGAACTTTTCCCCTTACTATCTCCCCAGTTACTACCCAAGGAACAGTTTGTTCCTTTTCCAGTTGAAATATATGATATTCCTCTACTATCTGTTTTAACAATGAATGAGAGTTACTAATACCTCAATTTTGTGCCCACCAGTATATGGCCTAGACCCCTAAATGAACAGCCTTTTGATGGACACATTTTATTAGTACTGGGACATCAGTTTCTGTTAGAGTAAGAACAATATGTTGAGTAGCAATCTTTGCTAGTCAACCAGCATGTGCATTATACTCACATTCTGGCACGGTGAGGGCCACATGAGCATCTACATGAAAAACTGACAAGTTAGTAACCAAAGACATGTCCTGTATATCTTCCCATAATTCTTTACCCCAGACTTGTTTACCATGAATTTCCCAGTTTTGATTTTTCCACATGGGCATCCATGTAGCTAACCCATTAACTACTGCCCATGAATCAGTAAATATAAGAGACTGTCTTCCTTGTTCTGTTTTGATAGCTTTATGTACTGCCATAAGTTCAGCATATTGAATACTTCCACCTATCCCAGTACTTTACAAAGTCAGCCTAGTACATGGATTATAGGCTTCTGCTTTCAAATGTCTTTAATGGCCCAAATATCTTACTGTTCCATCAGTAAACCATGTGTATTTCTTCTCTTCTTCAGTTAATCCATCATATTTGTCATTCCATTTTACCAAGTACTGTACCAACTGTTGCTTTGGTTCAGGGGGTGTATCATTTCCCTCAGTGTCTAGGTTTGTTATAGATTCATGTAGAGCAGAAACTCCACTTTTGTCTGTGTTAGCTCTATTTTGAATATACCATTTCCATTTAATTATGGTGACTTCTTGGGCATGTCCTATTCTGTAGCTATGTACCTATGAGTAGCTGGGTACTCGTTACCCAAGTCATAATTAGTATTCTAGGCCTTAGTATCACTTCATGCCCCAGAGTCAGTTAGTTCAGTCTCTACCAAAGTCCAATATGCAGTTAACACTTGCTTTTTAAAAGGTGTATATTCAACTCCAGATGAAGGAATTTTCCTAGACCAAAATCCTAAGGGTACATTTCAGCTTTGCTGTTTTGGCCATAAACTTTTGCCATAAACTCATCCTGTACAGTCACTTGTAGTTCCACCAGGCCATTTTCCATAGGCCATAAATCTAGGGTCAGCTGTATAGCAGCCTTGTCTTTTTCAAAAGCTTTACTCTGGGGGGTGGCTAGGAGCTGCAGTGAGTAGAGCGTCGGCCCTGGAGTCAGAAGGACCTGAGTTCGGATCCGGCCTCAGAAACTTAACGCACACACAAACAAAAACCTAGCCGTGTGACCTTGGGCAAGTTACTTAACCCCAATTGCCCTCCAAAAAAAAAAAAAAGCTTTACTCTGTTCAAGTCCTCAATCAAATTCATATTTTTTTCCTAGTAACTTTATATAAGGGTTTCAAAATCTGTCCCAGATGCAGAATGTGATGTTGCCAATATCCAAATAATCCTATAAGCTTTTGAGCCTCTTTCTTATTGGTAGGGATAGGAAAATCCTGATTCTTTTGTCAGGTTTGTGGAAGAATCTCTCACAGTCCCTTATTCCATCGTATTCCCCAAAATTTTACATTTTGAGCTGGTGCTTGAATCTTTGCAGGGTTAATTTCCGACCCTTTGCTTTTCATAAGCTCAATTAAAAATATCAAACTCTTCTCCATTTCTTTTATATTTGCTCCCTGTATCATAATATCATTAAAACAGTGGGTAAACTATACACCAGGTAGCTTTAATTCATCCAAATGTTCAGCTACAATCCTATGACAATCAGTGGGGCTATGCAGATATCCTTTTGGCAAGTGGTGAAAGTATATTATCTGCCCTGCCAAGTGAAAGCAAACTGGTCCCATTGCTTAGAGTCTATTGGGTTGGTGAAGAAAGCATTGTCTAAATCAATAACTGCATACCAAGTCCCATCACATTTCTGGATCCTTTCTATTATACAAGATACAAGGGAAGAGGCACCTTATTCAATTGTCTATAATCTACTGTCAATCCCCTTATAAATTTCAAGCCATCCACACTGTCTACTGATACTCCTCTGGCCCCTTCATCAGAGATTCTCACCATCTAAGACATTAAGGATCCTCCCATCCTTTGAGTGCATCTAATTAATATATCAGTAATATCCGGTTGAGTGAAATCCTCAATTATCTCTCTGAACACTGTTTGGCCTCCCTAATTCTCCAGCTTTCTTCACAGTATGGGCCAGCTTCTGCCCTTTTAAAAGTTTGGTAATGAAACATTGTCTCACTCTGAAACTTTGTATCACTCTCTACATACATATATATATATATATATATATATATATATATATATATATATATATATACACACTCTCTTGGCAGCCATTGTCATAGCAACTAGGTTCAGTCTGCATTAGGGAGGCACGCACATTGCTCTTAGTTTTTTTCTTCTTTTTCTGAGTCAAATTCATAATAGCCAACTCTTCTACCACTGGAGACCCTCCAGTTTGCTCTTCTAAAGGGGATTCTGAATGCTGGAACACAGCCAATTCTCTCTCTTGCAACAACTTGTCTCTTTTCTTACACATAATTATGGTAACCTGTGTAAAACCGGCCCCTCCCACACACTGCCTCCAACTCTCTCCAAGGTTTTATTGGTATTCTTTGCAAACATGTTTCTAGATTCCCCCAGCTGTAATTTCTTTTCTTTTTTTTTAATAAGTAATTGGGGTTAAGTAATTTGCTCAAGGTTGCACGGCCAGTCATTATTTATGTGTGGGTGCTCATTTTCTGAGGCCAGTTTCGATCCCTGGTCATCCCAACTCCTGGGCCAGCACTCTTACTCACTGTGCCACCTAGCGACCCCCCCTGCTGTAATTTCTGTTCCCAGGTTTCACAGAACCCTGTACTTTTAGACTACTCCCTTGCAAGGGAGGCATAAGGTAAATCCTCCAAACCTCAGATAGCCATTTCTTCTTCTAAATCCTTCTGCCTGCAAATTAGATGTTTGATATTTTGCTATCCCATCCTCATCACCAAATGTATTGATGATGCAATATTTACAATACCCATGATTATTACTATAATTATACCTGCATGGTGCTCAATCACAAAATATAACATACTCTTTATATAGAAGACAGAAGCAGTATTCAGATAACAGAAAACCAAATCCCAACACCAGGAAACTGAATCCTTCATAGCAACATAGAAGTTAATGCACCATAACATAGCACAGAACCACACCATCCTTTAGCTTTCTCACAAGCCAATATTTGACCTATATTTACTCACAAGCCTATCTGTTTCTCTTGGAAGCAAACTCTCCTCCCAACCATGTAGCAAGCTCTAACTTCCAGCTTCCTGTGTGCTCTGTTCCACCCTTCAGCAAACTCATCCCACCACAGGCTCCATGTAATTACATTTCAGCCTATTAGGGGCAAGAGTTTATTTTCAAAGCAGGGAAGGTCTTTAAATTTCCTTAGGCTTATTAAGGAGCAGGGAAGATCTTCAAATTACTATTACCGTTATAAACACCTTCTGAAATCAGCCATATGTTAATGACATAAAAACCTCATAGACAAAAAAGAGCAAAAATGTCAAATACATCTTTTTTATACCAGAATATAATAAAACTTATATTCAATAAAGAACTGACGAATAAATGGTTAAAAATGAAATGGAGGGGCGGCTAGGTGGCGCAGTGAATAGAGCGCCGGCCCTGGAATCAGAAGGACCTGAGTTCGGAGCCGGCCTCCGACACTTAATCCACACAAACAAAAACCTAGCCGTGTAACCTTGGGCAAGTTACTTAACCCCAATTGCCCTAAAGAGGCAGCTAGGTGGCGCAGTGAGTAAGAGCGCCGGCCTCGGAGTTTGGATGACCCGAGATCAGATCCGGCCTCAGAAAATGAGCACCCACGCATAAATCAAATGACTAGCCGTGTAACCTTGAGCAAGTTACTTAACCCCAATTGCTTTAAAAAAAAAAAATTAAAAAAAAATTAAAAAAAAAATGAAATGGAGACTAAATAGCAATCTTAAAGAATGGACATATTAAAAAATTTTAGAAATAGTCAATAAGTTCATTAAAGATAATAGCAAGGAGACAACATAAAATTTGGCAAATGAAACTGAAGCAGTTTTTAATTTAATTTAATTAACTAAGGCAGTACCTGCTCTCAAGGAGCTCACATTTTAATGAAGGAGACAATACTTCTAGGTTTTCAGCTATAAGTCAAATGGAATTAGTGTGTAAGTTAGATGGTCCTTAGGGTGCTAAAGCAAAGCAGGAGTTAATACTTCTTCTTTAATGTCATTTTCCCTGGTTAAATAATATAAGCTGCTTATATTGAACTACTTAATAGTGTCAAAGACTTTTGTGGCAAAGGGGAAATCTTATATCTTTAAAAATTCCATCATTAAGATAATGATCAGGGGGCAGCCATGTGGTGCAGTGAATAGAGTACCTGCCCTGGAGTCAGGAGGACTTGAGTTCATATCTGGCCTCAGACACTTAACACAAAAACTAGCCATGTGACCTTGGGCAATTAACTCCAATTGCCCTCCAAAAAGAAAAAAAAAAGGTACTGATCAGGAAAACAACTTGGTCATTCAACTTTTTTAAAAACTGGAAAAAGCAACTAAAGCTCACTAGTTATATCCAAAAATATAAATTCTGAAAATAAAGGAACAGATTGACATAATTTAAAAAAAATCAGTTAGTGAATAAAACTGGGAAATTTCTTTTGGAGGGAAAACAATAAAATAGAGTAAACCATTAGCTTACTTGATTAAAAAAATGGAACAGGGAGGAGTTAATACTGTATATAAGGAAAAGCCCAAGCTGAGAGAGGCCAGAACTTCTGGGAGCCAGAATCTGGAGGCTGGGCTGCTACTGCTGGAGAGAGAAGAGAACTGAGGACTGAACTGAGAACTGAGGATTGAACTGAGAATTGAGAAGAACTGAGAAATGAGAAGAGAGGAGAAGTGGGAGGAGGCATGGCTATAGTGTTGGTACTTTTTCTGGCTGTTTTGATGTAACTTTGTTAGATTTGTCTGCTAATAGAAGATAGTGCTCTTATTATAGAAGCCCTGGGACCTTGCTGCTGGTTCAGAAAGAGGATTTTCTTGTTGTATGTTTACAGAAATCCTGGAGGAGGATCTTGCTGATGATTTTAGAAGTCCTGGGACTATACTGATGGTTTGTGTTGATTCCTTAGACCTTGTTGTTGAGCCTATGTTGATTTCACAGGCAGAAAGTAAATTGATAAGGGTGCTGGCAATGTGAATGAATATTATTGTGGCTTTGTTAAGCTTTGTCTTCCCAGGAACAGAACCTGTGAAGGACTTGAGGTGGACTAGACACTGTGAGCTTCAGTATGGAAGAGGAACTGGACAAAGAGCTGGACAACAAGGAGCTGGCAGGAGCTGGGACCTTGGAAGCAGAACCATTGAAGCTGAGAGCCAGCCTCAAGTCAAGATGAAAAGACTTCTCCTTGAGTATTTAATGCAAACTGAGAAGATCATGATTTACTCTGAGTGGAGAACTTTGACCTTTACAGTTAAACGATTGAGTTAAGAATTTACTAATTAAGGATGGTGGGAAACTAATCTCCAATTAAGAAGAAAGAATATTTTTTGATTGAAGAGATTAAGATAATGTGACCTAGGGGTGGAGGACTTTGCCCTTTGTACTTTGTGTCAGTTAAGGAGACTTGCTTCCTTAAGGATGATTGAATTAAGGACTTACTAAATGATTGTGTTACTAAATGAATGTTATCTTTTGCTTAAAACTATGTGACCACTTTGGTGAAAACTATGTGGCTATTTTAGTGATAAGTTGTTAAGTTATAACATTGTGAATGCTGTACTTTGATTTCTGTGAATGTTTTATCTTAGTTTGTTACTGAATAAATAGAGAGTTCACTCTACTACTCTACTGTGTAATCAGAACCTTGAAGCTGTTCATAGCAGCAGTCCTCTGGAAAGCTGCCCATTCTTGGCTTTACAGGTGGTGGTAGTCATTTAATTTATTTAGCACATGATACCTGTTGTCTCTACTTCAAGGTGTCTTGCTTATTCAACGAGGCTGACTTACCTGCCCTATGTGTGACAGTTGGTTGACAGTTGGTGGGGATGACTGACCCTTTTTCCATAGCAGTCATTTCTCCAGATAATGGTTGTGATAGTCTAGAAGCACAACTAGTGGAAGTTAGTTAGCAACTGTTATTGGTAGTGATGAGGAAGGCATCTCCAGTAGGGTGAAAAAAAAGATGGAAGGGATAAGTATAAGTGAAGAGGAAACATAATTATTCCTTTTTTCAGATGATATGATCATTTATAAACAACCAAAATAATGTAATTTTATTAAAAGATACAGAAAAAAAAAACTCTCAGCCAGATACAATGCCCATTCCTAAACATACTAGAGAATGTAGAAATCTATGGAGCTTTCTGTAAACTGCTAGACCAGCAGGGGGGAATAGGCTAAAAAAAAAAAGCCTCCAGCAAGTCCCAGTCTTGGGGAGTGAGAACTTCCAAAGGGTGTGCAACTCTAGAAATATGAATTTCCCTGGTCACATGTCTTCCCTAAGTGTCTGAATTTGTAGGAGAGTTTACCCTAGGGAAGGATGACAAAGGTAATATCCCCATTTTTTTTCAGTGAAATAAATAGGAGACAGAGCCCTCAGCTTTCAGTATTGTGCAACAAAAGATGAGGGGCAGCTAATGAAGCTGTGTACTGCACCCCTAAAGGGAGTAGGGTAAGGACTGAAAGGTCACAGCTAGGAACTCACTCAAGGGTTCTAGTTCTTACACTGAGATCAGAGCCATGAGCCAGGAGAATAAGAGTGAAAGCAGAAAAGAGAGTATTACTGGTAGAAGGATAATTCTTTGACTTATCCGTATTCTGAGGGAGCAGGAGAAGGTGAGTTTTCTCCACAAAGGAGCTGGCTATGTGGTTTTAGGAGGGTTCAGGAACCCCTCAAGGACTGGAGTGCTGGACAGGGTCATCTGGAATGAATTTATAGACACAAGCATTCTTTAAGTCAAATTGGCAAAGATTTATTTTAACACTTCTCAGTGGGCAAAAGGGTCTTAAGTATTCTTTCTGTCAGATATCCCCACAAACAAGCTCCCCAGGCAAGTTCCTCCCTCTGCTCTCTGCTCTACCTCTCCTGCTCTGTTTCAGCCTCACTCTCTGCTCCACTGGGAAAGCTCCCACACATTGGACTCCATATGACTCAGGCTTCATGTGATCACAGCTGTGGGCTGGGTCCGAGCTTAAAGCAGGTCACATAGGCCTATTAATGGGCAGGGAAGGCCTTCCTATTGATGGGGTGCTTGTGATGTATATATGTTTGTAATATCAATCTACGTAACATCAGTCTGTAATATCAATCTGTGACATCAGTTTGTAAATGGGGTGCTTTGGGATCTATGTCTATAAAATCAATTTGTAAAAACAGTCTGTAAAATCACACTTCTCCCTCCCCAGTCTCAAAGCATTAACTCTGCCCCTTTCCCCTGCCAGCACTCTGCCCAGAAACAACTCATGAACTGTTTATCTCTGCTTGAAACAATAATCTACCTATGAATCCTTCACTAAACTATCTATAAACATTTTTAGCTTAGGCAAATGTTATCTCCCTTAGTTAGAGTGGCCAGCTGTACCATGAATTCTTCAGTACCCTATCTATAGGGTAACTCCTTAGCCAATTATACCCATACTGTGTCTCTGATAGCCTTGGTTCCCAGCATCTATCTTGTCAAGCTTGACATTGATGGGTGGCAGACTGGGCACTCCTTAGTGGCCATGACCAAGGGCTGACTTTAGTGACGTGTCAGGCCTAAAACCACACCTCCAGGTAGCCCCCCCCTTGGGCTATTTCCCAGTGAATTATGGGCAATACGCATGTGTAATTGATATTAAAAGTGCATGGTCCTTAAAGCACTGACTACACCTTAACTCCTCCCTGATCCCACCCTTACTCACCTAGTTAGCATAATTGGCACCTGATTTACTGTCTTAACTCCTTAAAACTATACCTGTGACTTCTGCAAGGTTGCAGGTTCCATAAGAATCCTTGCCCGCTGTGCTATACAGTATAACAATAAACTTTACAATCTCAGCTTCCAAGTTTGCCTGAGCCTGGTGAGTTCTTTCCAGACTGAATTGCAGGGTTTCTGATCACTAAGAGTGATCAGGGTCCCTGGCAGAACCTATTACTTTTCCCTATCCTTATCACCTTTCCCTCATCACTATTACATTAACATTTGTAGCAGCAAACACCCTAACATACCCAGGATGACTGCTAGCACAAGTTCTTTGATCTGCTTTTCTAAAGGAAAGCAACTCAAAAAGGGTTAACATTCTTATTTTAATCTATCAAACATATATCATTTACCTAGTTCAGGGGGGAAATTCAGCACCCTGAACTACAGAGAATACAAACAAGTTACAGGCAGACAAGAGAAACAGACCAGTAGACAGGGCTTCCAGCTGTTTGATCACTACATTCATGCCTAGTTAGTCACCAGAGAGAGAAGCACCAATATCTGGGTTTTCAAAGCCAGGGAGCTCAATGGCTGCCCAGAGTCTCATCTGGCCAAATCACACAACTCTTCCCATGAGCAAGCCCCAAAGCAAAACCTCACCTCAGAGGTATATATGGCTTTCTCCAGGGTCAGAGAGCATCACAACCCCCATGAGTCACTTGACTACAAAGTAACAAAACTTGTACCTTCCTGAAAGACAAGCCTCCCACCACAGGCTCCTTGTGACCACATTCAGCCTATTAGGGGGCAGAGTATATTTTCAGATCAGGAAAGGTTCTCAAATTCACCTAAGGCTGTTCAGGGACAGGGAAGATCTTCAAATTCCTATTAGCATTACAACATTACATATGTAAATATCCACTAGAGACCCCAGTCATTAGCCTGGGTCTCAACTAGAATAGATTTCTGCATTCTTTGAAAATGGAAATCCATTAGATTGTAAACTACTTGAGAGGAGGGACTGTCTTTTGCCTCTTTTTTTGTATTTGCAGTTCTTAGCATGATTCCTGGCATATAGTAGGTGTTATATGCACCTACTATATATATATAACCTGAGCCCAGGTCTGTGTGAGCCACAGTTTTAGCCCCAGGGCAGCCCGGGCCAGCAGCCAGCTGGAGGGACCCCAGCTGTGGCGAGTCCAGAATTATCAACACAGACATGCCTAGGACAAAGTGAGAAGTTAGTGCCCTATGGACATTGGGACCAGTATTTGGGGAAAGCATCTGCTTCCTCCCCTGGGGGCTAGAAGCCACTGAGGAGACATGCCATTTTGCAGTTTTCAGTGGCATATCCAGCTCCTGGCCTGCGAACTGTAAGGAGATCCAGCGATCAGTCTTGGGGGGTAATCGCTCTTGCTTTAACCTCCCTGGATTTGGATTGTGGTCTGGGGTGGAGGTCGTGGGATGGGTATCCAGCTTGCCAGAAACAGAAGTTGTGAAGACCCCACACGTTCAGGACAGAAGTTCCCCTGTCTGGTGGCAGAGTCCTACTGTGGCAATAAGCCCAAAAGGCAAGTAATTAAGTGGCAACATGCCAAGGCAAAGGAAACAAAATAAACAGAAAAATGAAACATTAGACTCCTGTTTTGGGGGCAAAGAGGATCAAAGCATGGAACAGTCAAAGGACTATGAGGTCAGAAATCCTCCTCCAAAAGCCCCAAAGGAAAATATGAGCGGGTTACAGGCCATAGAGGACCTTAAGAAGGACTTTAAGAATCAAATAAGAGAAGTGGAGGAAAAATTGGAAAGAGAAATTAGAAGGATGCAGGAAAAGTATGAAATGAGGGTCAACAGCCTGACTGAGGAAAACAACACCTTAAAAAATAGACTAACTCAAATGGCAAAGGAGGCCCAAAAGGGCAATGAGGAGAAGAATGCCTTAAAAAGTCAAATTTGCCAGATGGAAAAAGAATCTCAAAAGCTCACTGAGGAGATTCATTCCTTCAGAGTTAGACTGGAGCAAATGGAAGCTAATGACTTTATGAGAAATCAAGATGCTGTTAAGCAGATCCAAACAAATGAAAGAATAGAAGGCAATGTGAAATATCTCATGGGAAAAACCACTGACCTGGAAAATAGATCCAGGAGAGATAATTTAAAAATTATTAGGCTACCTGAAAGCCATGATCAAAGAAAGAACCTAGAAATCACCCTTCAAGAAATTCTCAAGGAAAATTGCCCTGATGTTTTAGATCCAGAGGGCAAAATAGAGGTTGAAAGAATCCACTGATCACCTCCTGAAAAAGATCCCAAAAAGAAAACTCCCAGGAATATTATAGCCAGGTTCCAGAATCCCCAGATCAAGGAGAAAATACTACAAGCAGCCAGGAAGAAACAATTTCAATATTGTGGAAACACAATCAGAATAGCACAGGACCTGGCAGCTTCTACACTGAGGGATTGAAGGGCATGGAATATGATATTCCAGAGGGCAAAAGATCTGGGAATGAACCCAAGGGTCACCTACCCAGCAAAACTGAGTATTTTGTTTCAGGGGAAATATGGTCATTCAGTGGAATAGAGGACTTTCAAGCATTCTTGAGGAAAAAACCAGAGTTGAATAGAAAAATTGACATCCAGACACAAGAAGCAAGAGATGCCTGAGAAGGTAATCAGGGAAAAGAAATCAAAAGGAACTTATCAAAGTTGAACTATTTACATTCCTACATGGAAAAACAATAACTGTGACTGATGAAACCTTTCTCTATGAAAATAATGGGAAAAGGGTGTATGGTCATATGAATACATATGTGAATGTGTGTATATATGTTTACAGTTATAGATGGATAGAGGGCATAGGTTGAATTTGTTGGGAAGGGATGATACTTAAGGTGTGAAATTATGAGGTGAGAGAGGAAAGTGGCAAGAGGAGATGGGGAGAGACAGGGTAGGGCAAACTATCTCATGTAGAAGAAGCAAGGGAAAGTGGCTGCAGGGAAGGGGAATAATAGGAAGGCAAAAAGGCAAAACCACATTCTCATTGAATTTGGTTCAGGGAGAGAATGCCATACATACTAAATAGGATATCTCAAACTGCAGCAGAATAGGGGGAAGGGGAATGAGAGGAGGGATGATGGATGGGAGGGCATCCTTGGGGGGAGGGGAGGTTGGAAGTACCCACTATAGAAGAGGGACAGGATCATGTAGGGAATGGACCAGGTGGGGGGTGGGATGAGTGGGAGGGAATTATAAGCAGCCTTGTGCAATATATCTACTATGGTAATGTTTTGCATAGCTAGACATGTACAACATATGCTGAATTATTTATCTTCCCAGAGGGAATGGGTGACAAGGGAGGAAGGGAATGGATCTGAAATTCGAGGTCTTAAAATTAAATGTTTCAAATTTATATAAATACTATCATTAATACTCTTTTGCATGTAATTGGGAGATAAGATGTGCAGGCATTGGGGCACAGAGATTCACCTTGCTCTAATGGAAAAGTCGAAGAGGGTATGGGAGAAGATATGGGAGAGAGCAGATTGGAGGAAGCGATATCTTGTGGGACTGCTATTCTGGGATGGTGGGTAGGGGAAAAAAATGGGGGGAAATATTGTAACTCAAAATCTGGAGGAAATGAATGATGTAAAACAGAAGTTAATAAAGCATTGGTTTAAAACAAAGTTACAAGCAGACCAATAATACAGAGAAAATAACACAATTCAGCAGACCAACAGACAGGCTTTCTAGCTTTCTCACTATTATATACCTACATATATACTACATATATACCTACCAGAGAGAGAAGCACCAACAATTTGGTTTTCAAAGGCGGGGGGGGTCAACAACTCCCCACAGTCTCATCTTGCCAAATCACACAACTCTTCCCAAAGTGAGCCCCAAAACAAAACCTCACCTCAGGGGGTATGTATATATCTATATCTATATCTATATCTATATCTATATCTATATCTATATCTATATCTATATCTATATCTATATCTATATCTATATCTATATCTATATGTATGTATAGCCTTCTCCAGGGTCAGAGAACATCACAACCCTCCTGACCCACTGTCCAATTACAAAGTAACAACTTTTGGACATTCCTGAAAAACAAGCAGCTGGTAAGCAAGCTTCTCCTGTTGGACTCTGCTCCAACTTCAGCAAAACTCCTCCCACCACAGGCTCCATGTGACCACATTCAGCCTATTAGGGAGAAGAATAAATTTTCAAAGCAGGGAAGGTCCTCAAATTCACTTAGCCTTATTAAGGGGCAGGGAAGATCTTCAAATTCCCTTACCATTACATAGGGCCAAATGAAAACTATCCTATACAGTTAATTCCAGATCCCTGGGGGTAAAAATGGTGGTAACAAAGGAAGGTAGAAGTATGTTGGTATACCTGCAATCCTTTGTTGTCCATGAGGATGACAGATGGTACCTGGTAGTTTATGGTGGATTACGGGGAGCTGAAAAAAGTTGCCCTGCTCATGGCCATAGCTTTTTAGGGTGAATTTTATGAGATTTTTTGTTTAATATTTTATTTGTTTTAATCATTTAAGATTTGCCATCTCACCCTACTGCGTCAACTCTTCCACCTCTCTCAAATGAGAACATGAGAAAATCAATCAAAACAAATTTCCCCATTGGTTGTGTCCAAAAAATTTTTTGACTCATTCTGCATTCTGAGTCCTTCACTATCATGAGGTAGATGGTGTGTTTGATCATTAATTCTCTGGAATTCTCATTGGTTATTATGCTGATAGAGTTCTGCACAATATATTCCATCATATTTGTTAAAGTAAACTGTTCATCCAATCCCCAATTTATGACCACTCCCTCAGATTCCCAATCTTCAGCAACCTCAAAAAAAGTTATATTATTGTACATTCTTAAAGTTTGTTTTTCTTAGAACCACTCCCTCCATTAATCTGTCCTACCTCTAATTTCCCCTCCCCTCCTTTTCCCCTTTCCATCCTATTTTTCTGTTGAGCAAAATGGATTTTTGCACCCACCTTGTGTATGTGTGTGTGTTTGTATTCTTCCTTCTTTTGATAAGAGGGAGATTCAAATATTAGCCTGCTTCCCACCACTTACTCCTCTTTGTACAGATATCTAGTTATGTGCCCTGATTATGTGAGATAATTTCCCCTAACCTTGCCTTCCCTTCTTACTCCCCTCAATGTATTCTTTCCATTCTTTCTTAAGGTCAAGACATTATGGACTGAAACAAACTATTTGCTCTCTCTCTGTCTTTTTTTTTGTTTTATTTCCTCGTTCTCATTGTTCATTCCAGTGATTATAATCCTTTTTTTACAATCTGACTAATGTTTAATGTGAAGGTATATATAGATCCTATATTTGATTGCATGCTGCCATGGGGGAGGGGGGAAGGAAAGGGAGGGGGAGAAAATTTGAAATTCAAGGGGTTGTGGAACTGAATGTTGTAAACTAAAAGTATATAATTTTTTTTAAAAAAGACATTTTTAGGCCTTGTCTAACTTGAACCCCCTCTCCAAACCTGATAACGATAGGGATCAGCATGGACACAATGGTCATCTTCTCACATTTGGGGTCCAAGTAGTTTATTCTTGTTTAGTTCTTTCTGCTTTTTTTTGGCTGGGGGTGGTGTGGGGGTGGGGAAGGCAGGGCAATTGGGGTTAAGTAAGTTAAGGCCAGTGCTTCACTGTGTCACCTAGCTGCCCCTTGTTTAGTACTTTTCTTTTGGGGGGGGAGGCAGGGCAATTGGGGTTAAGTGACATGCCCAAGGTCACACAGCTAATAAGTGTTAAGTGTCTGAGGCCAGATTTAAACTCAGGTTTTCTGATTTCAGGGTTGGTGCTCTATTTGCTGCACCACCTAGCTGTTCCCCCCCAACCCCCACCCTGTTTAGTTCTTTATCATTGTTTATTCATGTTTACCTTTTTATGTGTTTGAATGTCAAAGTTTCTACACAGCTCTTGTCTTTTTTCATAAGGGATGCTTAGAAGTTCTTTATTTTCTTAAGGTCCATTTTCCCCCCTATAGTATTTTGTTCAGTTTTGCTGGGCAGATTATTCTTTGCTGTAAGCCCATGCACTTTGCCTTCTAGAAAATCGGATTCCAAGTTCTATGCTACTTTATAGTGGTAGTTGCTAAAGCATACTGGATCCTGACTTGCAGGGTTAACACTAAGTGGTTTCTTGTGCCAGCTCTAAATTGATGCTCATGACCATGAAAGTGTGATTTGTAATTGGGGTCCAGGCAGGGTCATCAATATAATCCATTTATTGATACCATGAGTAAGGTTTTTATAGAGTAATGAAACAAAGAAGGTAGTTATAGGTCACTAAGTTTTCTTTTTTTTTTTTTGCTTTTTGGAGGGCATTTGGGTTTAAGTAACTTGCCCAAGGTCACATGGCTAGGTTTTTTTTGTTTATGTGTGTTAAGTGTCTGAAGCCGGATCAGAACTCAGGTCTTTCTGACTCCAGGGCCGACACTCTACTCACTGCGCCACCTAGCCACCCTGTCACTAAGTTTTCTAATAATGCTCTCTTCAGTTTCAAGATGCCAGACAGTAATATCAGGTAGGCCTTGGTGGTTATCAATGTCCTTGCTGTTTCCATACCCAAAGAATAGTATCTCAAAATGTAAATAATCATGAAAGGCAGCTAACATCTTCTGGCTGGAATCCCAGAAGAGGGCAGAGTCCTGGACCTCAGGATATCAGGCAGGCTCTTATTTATAGCTGCTTCTCATGGGAAAACCAGGACTAGATAGTTTGGGCTGGTCGTATCACTGTAAAACCCAGAGCTAACTTATCTAGGATGAGCCTGATTCCTGGATCAGATATTTTGGCTGCTTTTATATCCCCCTTTTTTATTAAATAATTTATGGGCATGTATCTCAGTGCCTAAAGCCTTGATGTCACGGAACAGCATTTGTAATAATACAATAGTACAAGTATAAAGAAAATTACTATAACAATTATTACAGGATACAAGTACATACCAAGATCCAGTATGTTCTGAAATGGAGAAATTTTCTTCAATGTGCCAATAATAGTACTTGCTACTTCTTCTGGGTCAATTTCAAGAACTTTACTTACTGTGTTTGATATTTTTGATAATCTGATGGAAAATCTTTATTTCTATGGTGATAATGGAATCATGCCACATTCCCAATTAAGCAGCTCTAATCCTTTCCCAGGTAATGTTGATCTGGGAGGAATTGAGGGTGACACAAACAGATGTATATCTATAATCACATAGTAGGGATAACTGAGTCTTAAGGCTCTCTTCCTCATCTCCTATATCTAATATAGACTGTTCTAATAAATCAATTTTTTGTTTAGTAGTCCTGATTGATTTTTCCTGTACTTGCAGTGCTTCAAATAAATTTTTGCTAGTTCTTCAGCATACTGTACAGTATGAATTGTGGATTGTAAAGACACAGCCAAAAGTTGGTTGAAACTTAAAGTAACTAAAGTTACGATTCCTAATAGTAGCCCTATGAAATACCTTTTATGTTTTAAAAGCCTTAGTGATCAAACTAAACTATGTTCTTCTGCAGATTAGTATAAGATAAATTAGTGGGAAAAACCTCTAATAATACATTGCATGAGATTACAATTTTTACAAGTAACCTTCTAATATAAATTCTGACCCTTAAAAGTTATGTTCATACATCTGAGTTAAAGATGGTTTTAAACATACAAAGAAATAACACAATAATCAATACAGGTAAAATATGTAAAATCATAGACATCAAATTAAAAGGAGATAACTTTAACAGTGTAGAATATATTGTGTTGGCAATGTTATTGGATCAGTTCCTGAGTGAATACTATTCTGGATGTTTTCTGATATAATTTGTAATATTTGAATCATGCCAAGCACCAAGAAGTTGGGCATATATTTTGTCCCAAAAGACATCAGAATCAGAGCTAATATATGGTAAGTTACACAAATATATGTATATGCATAATCACATCTAAGTAACAGTTGAGTTTTTAATGCTTTTAACTCATCACCTAAATACAATACTAATGGTTCTAATATATTGATTTATGTAAAAGATCCTTATCTATATTCTTTTGTGTCTTAAAGGCTACAGAAACATTTTATGAAAATTCACTAACATATTGTGCAGTTTGGATTTCTTTTTGTAGAGAAATTGCAGACACAGTGGTTGAAATTATCAATATTAGGGTCTAATATTAGAGTCTAATAACAAGAAATCTGACAAATACAATAAATCTGACAATGACAAGACCTTTCCCCCTTTTTTAAGTGATCAGGAATTTTATGTAATGCATATCCCCCTGATGTTTGATACCAAGCATGGGTTAAAATTAGTTGGAAAAAGCAAATGAAATATACATTGAGTAAGAGCACAATTAATGCAAGTAGTATTCCATTAATAGGAGTCATACATATATAGGTATATGTGTCTCAGGACTTAAATCAGGATGTAACCAGTTCAGTTTGTATTGGAATTAGAGTGATAATAGCAAGAAACACAAATCCTGGGGTAATAGGTTTCAGTTCTTTGGCTTGATATAAAAAATGTTTGATCTGTCCCCATGTGGGCACAGCTTTTTTATGTAGTGGCTGCATTAGGAGACCTCTTCTTCTTTATTCCCATGTTCTGTCTCCACAATTTCTTCTTCTGCTGGAACTCTTTCATCTTTCTGGGTGATTTGGATTACATACATGCCCTAACATTTCTGTTCTGGCACCCTTGCTGGTCGTTCTGTGGCTTCTGTTAAAAAAATATAAGCACATCCTTGCCCCCACAAAGATAAATTCCCACATTACCTTTATTTAGAGAGAGTATGAACCTTTTCACATTATTTACTGCTGGTGTGTACTCATTTTTAGTGATGCATAAAAAATTTAGGGTGTATAAAGCAGTAGCTAATTGCCTTTATGGCATATTGGTCCAACCCCCCCCCCCCATTTAAAACATTATAAATGGGTTTTAATATCTTGACCAGTGGGCTTATAAGGATTATGCCTGTAATTAATTTTATTTGAAAATGATCACAGAAAGATTGAAATGATTTGCTAATGTAGGTGAGTTTTCAATAGTTTTTTTGTATCCATAGAAGCAAAAGACTGTAACATATGGTAAATTACATTTTTTACTGCTTCCCCTGTCTGAAGGGAAGCTGGAGGAGTAATATAGATAATACATTGATGGCAGTTTTAATGATCTGGCTAGCTTGTTCCCTAGTGACATGGAATTGTATATATAGAGTATAAGCATTTTGATGAAAATACAAGTGAGATAACATAGCTCTGTGAATATCTGGGAAAACAGAGTGGTAAAAAACTGGAACTATTGTTGCATTATTTTGATAAAGAGATACAGGAAGTGAAGAATGAACTGTAATATGGGTTAAATAGGTTAAATATGGTCTCTATCCAATGAAAGTTTATAATCATAGGGAAAAAGGTTAAAAAGATCTGCATTCTGTGTGTGTTTAAGCTTAGCAGTATTAATATGTCAGCTTACTTACACTGAATATTTGCTATCTGACACAATATTAAAGAAAAGAAAATCATTTAATAGTAAAATCATAGCTAAAAGCTTTGTATTATAAATGGAAGTAAAGTGAGCAATAATAACTTTACAATTATAAGAATAAATGTAGTAGGCTATATTTCAAGTTTTAAGATATACAAATGATGATACTTTTTTGAGAGAAAGACAGAAAAAAATTAGAAACTTATAACATGATAGCTCTGTTTATACTTTAGAGCAAAACAAACTTTTAAAAGCTAAGTTGATGTAAAAATGTCCTTAAGTAATAGAAATCCCCAAAGTATTAGTAACAGACTAATTTTCTTAATTGATTGCAGAATTTATTAGATATTAAAAAGTGTTTTTTCCAGAAAAGGCATAGTAATTGAATCTGGTCACAATACCTTAAAAGCTATTAAAATTAGAATCTTCTTTAAGGTGAGCCTTAAGTATTTTGTAAAAATTTCTGTACATACTCTAATTCTTGATGAAAAATAATATTAAATTTTCCATAAAGCTAACACAAAAGAGTTCATATCTTTTACTGACTACTTGCTTTGATCATAGAAAAAATATAGTCTTAAGTGCTTTTATTTATTTATTTATTTATTTATTTTCTGGAAAACTTTTTATTGTAGGTGGAATGGGACACAGTTGGACACAATAACTTAGATGATTCCAGTTTTGTTGGCAACATCTAAAGCATCATAGTTTGGAGGAAGATGGACATAGGCCTTCTCTCCATCAGGCCGGATCAGTATGTTGACCTTGCCCATGCTGATGTCATACAGCTTCCTTACAACCTGTTTTATCTGATGCCTTGATGTCCACAATGAAGACTAGGGTGTTGTTGTCCTCAATCTTCTTCATAGCAGACTCAGTGGTCAAAGGAAACTTAATGATGGCATAGTGATCAAGCTTGTTCTGATGAGGGGTGCTCTTCTGAGGGTATTTGGGCTACCTTTGAAGCCTCAGGGTCTTGGATCTCTGGAAGGTGGGGGATGTTCAGATCTTCTTCTTTTTGTGGCTGTGGACACCCTTCAGCACTGCCTTCTTGGCCTTCAAAGCCTTGGACTTGGCTTCTATCTTGCGGGGGGGGGGGGTGGTGGCTACAGCTTCCTTCTTTGCCTTTGGAGCCATCTTGGGGAAAAGGCAAGTGCTTTTATCTTAAACATCAGTTTTCACCAATCATGGCTCATAGCCAAATTACAGTTAAGTTCTTTATTCCCATGGAGCTGTAATAAAAAATAAAGACTTATCAGGTTCCTCAGACTTAAGGGATATTCATTTAACATTTTTTCTTTCTCAAATTTAAACTTGTCCTGGTGTAAAAGCCAATTGTTAGAAATCCTTTTTAATCTTTTGTAACTTCTTAGCAAGTTAGGTTCATTTAAAAACTACATAACTAAAACAAGTTCCTTTCCCAGGCTGAATGACCTTCCCTAATAGAGAGAGTTTTCAGAGGCTTCAGGAGTTTTACAACATAAGGAAAATTGATACGGATTCTAAGCAGGAGAGACTGGGGGAGGGGCTAATAGTGATACCCCTGCTTAGCCAATTCTCATACATGCAGGAGGAATGCTCTGAACAAGCAGAATTAATCTGAATAAAAATTTTTATCAGTCTTCTCCTTTCTACATACAGTAATAAATTAACAACTTTAGGATTCATTAGAATGGTAAAGTAACTTAGGTAATAATTTTCATATCTTATAGCCAAATTGTTTTAGCTGTCACCTCCTCTTAAACTACAGGTAAAGGTGTAAATGCCAGGTTTTCTATATGGCAGATAGAAACATTATAAGACATAAGTGACTTAACTTTTTACACAAATTCTTTCCTCTTTTAGTTTCAACAAAATGCAAACTAAAAATTTGCTTTATCTAACACTATGGCTTACAAATGATCTCTCAATTTTTACTACATAATATAATTTTACTACAATTTAGGAAAATCAATAATAACACAATGACATTCTGACATTAATTGTATATTCAAATTATTGATAGTAAATTGAGCTTATTAAATACAGAAGTTTTTCTCCTCTCCTCATAGCTGCAGAGTCTGTGTATTTAAAAGGTTTGAATGGAGAGGTTCATCTTGCTTGTTTAAAAATGTGTGGCTGTTGTAAGTGGGGTTCTGGATAAATTTAGTATGCCTCCTCCATTTTGCCAGATTAGGGAAGAAAACCCAAATTCCCTATTAATCTACAACACTCTCTCTATTTAATCTGATCTAGGATGGGAGTCTGGAATAAATTTTTTTTTTATATTTGAAACATTTAATGTTAAGACCTCGAATTTCAGATCCATTTCCTTCCTCCCTTGTCACCCATTCCCTCTGGGGAGATAAGTAATTCAGTATATGTTGTACATGTCTAGCTATGCAAAACATTATCATAGTAGATATATTGTACAAGGCTGCTTATAATTCCCTCCCACTCATCCCACCCCCCACCTGGTCCATTCCCTACATGACCCTGTTCCTCTTCTATAGTGGGTACTTCCAACCTCCCCTCCCCCCAAGGATGCCCTCCCATCCATCATCCCTCCTCTCATCCCCCTTCTCCCTATTCTGCTACAGGTTGAGATATCCTATTTAGTATGTATGTCATTCTCTCCCTGAACCAAATTCAATGAGAATGTGGTTTTGCCTTTTTTTTCCTTCCTATTCTTCCCCTCCCTTGCAGCCACTTTCCCTTGCTTCTTCTACATGAGATAGTTTACCCTACCCTGTCTCTCCCCATCTCCTCTTGCCACTTTCCTCTCTCACCTCATAATTTCATCCCTTGAGTATTCTCCCTTCCTAACAGATTCAACCTATACCCTCTATCCATATATAACTGTAACCATATACACACACATTCACATACGTATTTATATGACCACACATCCTTCTTCCATTATTTTCATAGTGAGAAAGATATCATCAGTCACAATTATTGCTTTTCCATATAGGAATGTAAATAGTTCAATTTTGATAAGTTCCTTTTGATTTCTTTTCCCTGATTGCCTTCTCAGGCATCTCTTCCTTCTTGTGTCTGGATGTCAAATTTTCTATTCAATTCTGGTTTTTTCCTCAAGAATGCTTGAAAGTCCTCTATTCCACTGAATGACCATATTTTCCCCTGAAACAAAATACTCAGTTTTGCTGGGTAGGTGACCCTTGGGTTCATTCCCAGTTCTTTTGCCCTCTGGAATATCATATTCCATGCCCTTGGATCCCTCAGTGTAGAAGCTGCCAGGTCCTGGGCTATTCTGATTGTGTTTCCACAATATTGAAATTGTTTCTTCCTGGCTGCTTGTAGTATTTTCTCCTTGATCTGGGGATTCTGGAACCTGGCTATAATATTCCTGGGAGTTTTCTTTTTGGGATCTTTTTCAGGAGGTGATCTGTGGATTCTTTCAACCTCTATCTTGCCCTCTGGATCTAAAACATCAGGGCAATTTTCCTTGAGAATTTCTTGAAGGGTGATTTCTAGGTTCTTTCTTTGATCATGGCTTTCAGGTAGTCCAATACTTTTTAAATTGTCTCTCCTGGATCTATTTTCCAGGTCAGTGGTTTTTCCCATGAGATATTTCACATTGCCTTCTAATCTTTCATTTGTTTGCATCTGCTTAACAACATCTTGATTTCTCATAAAGTCATAACCTTCCATTTGCTCCAGTCTAACTCTGAAGGAATGAATCTCCTCAGTGAACTTTTGAGATTCTTTTTCCATCTGGCAAATTCGACTTTTTAAGGCATTCTTCTCCTCAATGCCCTTTGGGCCTCCTTTGCCATTTGAGCTAGTCTATTTTTTAAGGTGTTGTTTTCCTCAGTCAGGCTGTTGACCCTCATTTCATACTTTTCCTGCATCCTTCTAATTTCTCTTCCCAATTTTTCCTCCACTTCTCTTATTTGATTTTTAAAGTCCTTCTTAAGGTCCTCTATGGCCTGCAACCCACTCATATCTTCCCCTGGGGCTTTTGGAGCAGGACTTCTGACCTCACAGTCCTTTTCCCACTCTATGCCACCAAAACAGGAGTCTAGGGTTGCATTTTTCTGTTTCCTTTGCCTTGGCATGTTGCCACTTAGTTACTTGACTTTTGGGCTTGTTGCCACACTATGGCTTTAAGGCCAGATAGAAGAATTTTTGTCCCGAACGTGTGGGGGGCAACTTCTGTTTCTGGCAAGCTGTAAACCCACCCACGACTTCCACCCTAGATCACAATCCAGATTCAGGGAGGTTAAAGCAAGAGCGATTACCCCCCAAGACTGATCGCTGGATCTCCTTACAATTCGCAGGCCAGGAGCTGGAGCTGCCTCTGAAAACTTCGAAATGGCGTGTCTCCTCAGTGGCTTCTAGCCCCCAGGGGAGGAAGCCGATGCATTCCCCAAATACTGGTCCCAAAGTCCATAGGAAACTAACCTCTCACTTTGTCCTAGGCATGTCTATGTTGATAATTCTGGAGTCGCCACAGCTGCTGGTGTTCTGGGGTCTCTCCAGCTGGCTGCTGGCCCTGGCGCCCTGGGGCTAAAACCTCGGCTCATGGGGACCTGGGCTCCGCTCCGCTCGGCTCCCCGTGCTCTGCATTGCGTGCTGCCGGCTCCCAGAGGGCTGTGCTGGACCTTCCTGCAGGACTGCTGGGCTGTCCTCAGCGGGAGGTTAGCTTCTCTGTGTCATTCTGTGGGTGCTGGGGCTCCAGAAGTTGTTCAGAGTCCCCTTTTACATAGTTTGGGGGGAATCTGGGGAGAAAGTGGCTTAGATGAGCTGTTTCTACTCCGCCATCTTGGCTCCGCCCCCCTGGAATAAATTTTTGTAAAATGTTTTCAGCTAATTTTAAGTTGCACTTCTGTAAACTTCAGTGCTATGCTTATTCCTAAAAATTTCTTAGGGAGTTAGAAGCGTTTGACTTGCCACTTAGAGGGATTGGGACTCTGGAAAATCCCAGAGGCGTGCCTTGTCCCAAACTCCCCCGAACTGAGGAGTCTGAAGCCTTCACCTTATACATGATTCTTTATCAGATCTTAACAATATTCCAATTTGCTTTAGTGCCAAATAATATAATAAATTCTGAAATCTTTAGCATTAAATTAGGAGTGACTCTAATTCACTTTTTCACATTCCCTAAAATAATCTGGACGAGTTCAATTGACTTTTAGTTGCATTCCAACACACAGCATTTTTCTCTGATAGATGAGGCAGGAAATGGTTAAATGCTTGTCTGTTTGCCTCTGAGATCTGAGGGAAAAAATTTCCTTATCTTATATCCTTGCTGGCATCCAACTTGTCCAGAGTTGAATGAAGAGAGATTTTCAAAGCTTTAAAAATCTTAAAACTTCTGTTCACACTTTTCAGTGCAAATAATTTATGCCTGTTTTAAACTTCCTACCCATACTCCTCTCTTTGCTACATGCTTAAACTTTCTTGCCTTTCCTACTGTCATCTTTCTGCTGGACTTTGATTAAAGCCTCTTTAAAATCACACATGCCTTATTCATTTCTAATCCTGACCTGACACTTCTCCTACACTTTTGTCATAACCATCATATAATAAAATACCTTTTCTCCTTTTTCCTCTCTCCCTTCCAGCCTGCCACTTGTGTTCTGGAGAGCAGGAAGGAAGGGGGAGTGAAAAAGATAACATTCCAAGGAAAGTCCAGCTGTCCAGCTGCATTTTAAATCTTATAGAATGAAAAATTACTCTCACACATTCATTCACACAAAGACACAAAAACAAAGCAGAATAGATACAGAAAATAACAGAATGAATCCAAAAGCTCAGAGACTTGTAGGAGAGCTCCTGAAAAAATTAAAACAGTTGCTTGGTACTCTAGATGATAAAAGAGGCCAGGAAAGACTTACTTGATACTTTTCTTTTTATCTGTTTCTAATAGAGATAGCTGCATCACACTGAATGGTTGGAGTGATCTTTGGCACTTTCCTCTCTGATGTTAAACATATCATTAATATATTCCATAGAAAAAAGGCAGAAATGGAGTAATTTCTCCATAAATCTCTCACTCCTCTGTCTCCTGGCTGGTTCTCAATTTTCTTTTATTATTCTTTTTAACAGTCTTAGATAATTTTTTCAGTCTCTACTTTCACTTTGTACCTATCCCATTTTCTCCTGACAGCTTTTTACTGAGACCAGGTCCACTTGCTTACTGTTTCTAGTCCCTCATTTCCTACTGAGCCTGGTGACTCTTTTAGCCCTAACGCTGCTAAAAGCTTTCTCGAAGGGCCCAGACCCTATTTAGCCCTAAAACTGCTGAATGAAAGGCAAATTGTTGCTTCCTTAACTTTTACCATGACTCTGTGGCCACTGAGGGACCTCTTCTGATGAGAATTTCTTTTCTTCAGAGCCCCAAGGAAGCTAATTTCCTCATACTATCTTTCAGGCCCCTGATCAAGGTACCAGTTGTATGGTTAACACTAAGTCGTTACTTGTGCCAGCTCTAGAATGACGCTCACCACTGTGAAGGTGTGATTTGTAATAGTAGGCCCGGTAATATTCATTAATGCAATCTGTTTATTGATACCACAAGCAAGATTTTATAGAGTAATGAAACAAAGGTAGTTATAGGTCACTAAATTTTTTTTTTGAAGCAATTGGAGTTAAGTAACTTGCTCAAGGTTACATGGCTAGTCATTATTTATGTGTGGGAGCTCATTTTCTGAGGCCTGTTCCCATCTCGGGTCATCCCAACTCCGAGGCCGATGCTCTTACTCACTGTGCCACCTAGCCGCCCCCCCTTTTTTTTTTTTGGAGGGCAATTGGGGTTAAGTAACTTGCTCAAGGTTACATGGCTAGGGTTTTTTGTTTGTTTGTGTGTGTGTGTTAAGTGTCTGAGGCCGGTTCCGAACTCAGGTCCTTCTGACTCCAGGGCCAGTGCTCTATTCACTGCGCCACCTAGCCGCCCTGTCACTAAATTTTTTAATAATGCTCTGTTCAGTTTCAAGATGCCAGACAGTGATGTCAGGTAGGCCTTGATGATTATCAATGTTCTTACTGTTTCCATACCCAAAGAATAGTATCTCAAAATGTAAATAATCATGAATGGCAGCTAACATCTTCTGGCTGGAATCCCAGAACAGGGCAGAGTCCTGGATCTCAGGATATCAGGCAGGCTCTTATTTATAGCTGCTTCTCATGGGAAAACCAGGACTAGACAGTTTGGGCTGGTCGTATCACTGGAAAACCCAGAGCTAACTTATCTAGGATGAGCCTGATTCCTGGATCAGATGTTTTGGCTCCCTTCACTGACTGTGACTTCTTCATACTTGAATTCTTTCTATCTCACTGCTTGTAGTATTTTTATTTGACTTGGAAGCCCTTGATTTTGGCTATGCTTTCAGAGTTTTAGGGGTTTCATTTTTAGGTTTCTTTCAGGAGATAACTAGTATATTATTTCTATTTATACTTTTGCCTTTGGTTCTAAGAGATTTAAATTTTTTCTTTTAAAATTTCTTGTAATAGGATGTCTAGCATTTTTTTTGTGGAAGTATTCAGCTAGGTCAGTGATTCTTAAATTTTTTTCCTTGACTTGTTTTCTAGGTCAATTATTTTTGCTATGAAACATTTTATTTTTTTCTTCCATTTTTCTTTTTTGTTGTTGTTGTTGTTTTCCAAAATACATTAGTTTATTTATTTATTTTTTCCAAATGCTTTATTAACTTCTGGTTTACATCATTCATTTCTGTCAGATTTTGAGTTACAATTTTTCCCCATTTTTTCATATAGGATATCTCCTCAACCAATCTGCTCTCTCCCATCTCTTCTCCCATACCCCCTTCGACTTTTCCAGTAGGGTGAGGTGAATACCCCCACCCCATTGCCTGCACATCTTATCTCCCAATTATATGCAAAATAGTATTAAACATAGTATTTATATATTTTTTAAAATTTGATTTTAAAAGGAAGATAAGCAACTCAGTACATGTTATACATGTGTAGCCATGCAAAACATTACCATAGTAGATATATTGTAATTGACTAACTATATTTCCCTCCCTCCCATCCCACCTTCCACCTGGTCCACTCCCCACCTTGATCCTGTCTCTTTTCAAAAGTGGGTGCTTCCAACTTCCCTCCCCCCCAGCCCGCCCTCCCCTCCACCACCTTCCCCCATCCCCATCCCCCCCACGTTCCTGTAGAGTGGGACACCCTATTTAGTATGCATGTCATTCTCTCCCTGGTCCAAATTCAATGAGAATAAGGTTTTGCCTTTTTGCCTTCCTGTTCCTCCCCTCCCCTGCAACCACCTTCCCCTGCTTCCTCTACACAAGACAGTTCACCCCATTGTCTCCCCCCACTCCCCCTCACCACATTCCTCTCTCACCTCTTAACCTCACCTTTTAAGTATCATCCCTTCCTATTAAATTCAACCTGCGTCCTCTATGTATACCTGAAAACATATATACACACATTCACATATGTATTCATATGCCCATATACCCTTCTTCAACTATGTTCATACTGAGAAAAGTTTCATCAGTTACAGTTATTGTTTTTCCCTGTAGGATTGTAAATAGCTCAACTTTGATAAGTTCATAGTGATTTCTTTTCCCTGTTTACTTTCTCAAGCATCTTTTGCTTCTTGTATCTGAAAGTCAAATTTTCTATTCAACTCTGGTTTTTTTCCTCCAGAATGCTTGAAAGTCTCCTATTCCACTGAATGAGCAAGTTTTCCCCTGAAACATGATATTCAGTTTTTCTGGATATGTGATGCTTGATTTTAATCCCAGGTCCTTTAACTGTGGAATATCATATTCCATGCCCTTCGATCCCTCAGTGTAGAAGCTGCCAGATCCTGTTATCCTGATTGTGTTTCCACAATATTGAGATTGTTTCTTGGGGCAGGTAGGTGGTGAAGTGAGTAGAGCGCTGGCCCTGGAGTCAGAAGGACCTGAGTTCGGATCTGGCCTCAGACACTTAACGCACACACAAACAAAAACCTAGCCGTGTGACCTTGGGCAAGTTCCTTAACCCCAATTGCCCTCCAAAAAGAAAAACAAAAAACAAAAAACAACAACAACAAAAAAACAGAAATTGTTTCTTCTTGGCTGCTTGTAGTATTTTCTCCTTGATCTGGGAATTCTGGAACCTGGCTACAGTATTGCTAGGAGTCTTCTTTTTGGGATCTTTTTCAGGAGGTGATCTGTGGATTCTTTCAACCTCTATTTTGCCCTCTGGTTCTAAAACATCTGGGCAATTTTCCTTGAGAATTTCTTGAAGGATGGTTTCTAAATTCTTTCTTTGATCATGGTTTTCAGGTAGTCCAATAATTTTTAGATTGTCTCTCCTGGATCTATTTTCCAGGTCAGTGGTTTTTCCCATGAGATATTTCACATTGCCTTCTATTCTTTCATTTGTTTGGATCTGCTTAATAGCATCTTGATTTCTCATAATGTCACTAGCTTCCATTTGCTTCAGTCTAATTCTGAAGGAATGATTCTCCTTAGTGAGCTTTTCAGATTCTTTTTCCATCTGGGAAATTCAGCTTTTTAAGGCATTCTTCTTCTCATTGCCTTTTTGAGCCTCTTTCGCCATTCGAGTTACTCTATTTTTTAAGGTGTTATTTTCCTCAGGCTGTTGACTCTCATTTCATATTTTTCTTGCATCTTCCTCATTTCTCTTCCCAGTTTTTCCCCCACTTCTCTTATCTGCTTCTTAAGGTCCTCTATGGCCTGTAGCCAGCTCATATTTTCATTTGGGGCTTTTGGTGCAGGAGTTCTGACCTCACAGTCCTCCTCCTGTTCCATGCTTTGATCCTCTTTGCTCCCAAAATAGGAGTTGAATGTTGCATTTTTATGTTTTTGTTTTGTTTCCATTGCCTAGGCATGTTGCCACTCAATTGCTTGACTTTTCTGCTTGTTGCCATAGTAGGACTTTGCCACCAGCCAGGGGAACTTCTGTCCCAAATGTTGGGGCTTTCTCAACTTCTGGAGGTATTAGTTGTGTGGCCTCTGTGAAGCTTCCACACACTCTGGCAAGCTGGTCACACACCCCAAGACCTCCACCCCAGACTGCAATCCAGATCCAAGAAGGGTAAAGCAAGAGCGCTTACCCCCCACACTGATCACCAGATCCCCCTACAGTTTGCAGGGCAAGAGCTGAAGCTGCAATACGGCAAAGTGGCGCACAATGCGCCGGCTCCTCGGCAGCTTCTCGACTGCAGGGGAAGAAGCTGATGCATTCTCCCAACCAGTCCCAAAGTCCATAGGGCACTGACCTCTCATTTTGTCCTAGGCATCTATGTGTTGATAATTCTGGAGACGCCACAGCTGCTGGTGTTCTAGGGTCCCTCCAGCCAGCTGCTGGTCTGGCTGCCCTCGGGCTAAAACCTCTGACTCACAGGGTTCTGGGCTCGGCTCCCAGAGCTCTGTGCTGGCCGTTCCCTGCTGGGCTGCAGGACTGTCCTCAGTGGGAGGTTAGCTTCTCTGTGTCATTTTGTGGGTTCTGGAGCTCCAGAGGTCGTTCATAGTTCCCCTTTTACATAATTTTGAAGTGGAGTGGGCTGGAGCTCTGTGGAAGTGCTGTTTCTACTCTGCCATCTTGACTTCACCCCACTTTTCTTCATTTTTCAGTCTTTTTACTTTGTTTTAATATGTATTCTTGCCTTATGGTATCATCGGTATCATTCTATTTGATCCCTTTAAATTTTTATGGAGTTTGTTGCTTGGGTAAAATTTTGTACCTCATGAGCCAACATTTTAATTTCCTTTCAGATTCTTTCTTCTATAGCTTTCATATCCTTTCCATTTTTTCCTTCTGGTGGACTGAATTTTGTGCTCTAGGATCAGGATGTGATAGAACCTGAAGAATGTAACAGAGGTTATCTACACTATTTCCTAAATTTGGCCAAGGGGTCCAGGGCCTGGATAGCATAGGTCTGGACAATCAAAGGCTCGTTTCTTTGGTGTCAAGAACAATGGAGGAATTTTTTTCCCCTGACTTCTCCCATTGTATACAGTTCTATGTGGGGCATAGTAAAATCCAGAGATATCATATGCTGAACAATCAGGTCAGAACATCACAAAAACAGCAGAGGATATGGAGTGGGTCCATTCCTAATATGGACATGGGGTAGTGATGCCATGTTGTATTGGGCAATGGATCATATGATCTCCTTAACTAAGGACAAGGATGCTATTCCTACCCAACTGGGCTACTTGTATCAGTTAGAGAATCCACCTAACCCAAGTTCCTCAAGAACCCTGTCCCCAACACTCTCCCATCTCAGGGCAAAAGGTCTGCCTTCTCTAATCAATACCTGAATTGTTATGCACCTAATTGCCCAGATCATATTTCTGACCTCCCAGAAGTCAAGTCTATGACAAATCAATGCTACCCTGAGAAGGGGAAGTATTCTCTGGTCCTTTGTTTTCTGAGATCCAGTCTCTAGGAAGACAATTGATAAGAATGACCTATTTTAGACATGGTTCTGGAAGATATTCTCTAGTTCTCTCTTATTCCTTCCCTAGTACAAAAGTGTCTTGGCCTTAAGGTCCTTACCCCTTCAGAGGGTTTGATACTCTCTGAAGAAGTAGCTCAGGTTCTCCTCATTGATAAGTTTCCTTTCTTCTGGTATGGGTCCCATGGGGGACCAAGGGCTAGTATTATTGGGCCTTGCTTTCTGATAGCATGGGAGAGGTATAACTATAGCTACATATCTATTATTGTGTCTTTACTTAGAAAAAAGGAGATTCCCCTCATGGAGTTGGAGGTATTTCTGAATTCCTAGATGGGGTAAGGTAACGACTTTATTTAGTTACTTTGGAAGAAAGAGGGAGTGCTTCTGTAGAGGTCTCTAAGTTGATAAAGATTTTGTATCATTCTCCTGATACAGCTTTCAGGAAAGAGAAAATTTTGGTGGGTGATATAGGGAATACCAAGTGGGTTATCATCTTTTGAGCATTGAGTATTGAGAGTACCTCAATATCAACTTAGGAAATAGTACAAGTTGTATGCAAAAGTTCATGACTTCTAAGTTTCTTTGCTAGAAATGATCCTGATGAAAGATGAAAGATTTGTTCCTTAAGGGTCATCATCTATGCTATGATATCTGGTGTTCCTCATGCTGCTCCTGCTCATCATCTTCACCTTACAACAGGAGAAGAATCTATAATACTTCTGGAGAGTCTTCATCTGTGCTATGTCTTTGATATTAGTGGTACTGTTCTAGTTTATTATCTCATCCTCACTGCCTTACACTAGGAGACACATTGTGAGTGACAAAGATGTGATATCATCAATAACATGGTCTAGAAGATGATTGAGCTCTGAGACTCAGACCTTTGCAGGGGAAGAATGGGGAGGAGAAAAAGCCTAGGATTTCTGATTTTTATCATCCTCTACTTTTTTCTTTTTCTTTTTGATCACTTTTGGTGGTAGAAATGTAGGTTTTCTTTTTTTCCTTCTCTTTCTTTTCCTCTTCATATTGCCTATCCTGGGAAGATTGTTCAATAAAAGCCCTAAAATCATTTAAGTGTTAAAAGATCCTCTAAAAGATCCTTATCTTTAGAGATCTGCCTACCTACCATAAGGATGGCATTTGTTAGGACTTTGTTTTTTATTTTTTCTTTAAAGATTAGTTCCCCAAAAGGCAACCAAGCTATCTCTGGGACTTAGATGCATCTTGCCTCCCTTGATGCACTATCCTGATCACCTAAGAGCATAAAAAAGCCCACCCCTGTGGAATCAGGGCTCCTCAAGCCTGATAGATTTCTGAAGACTAAAAGAGTCAACATAACTTTGCCTAGAAGATCAGAACCATTTCTATATTGAGACAAAGAGGATTGTATGCAGAGAAGTTAAATATCAGTGTATTGATCAATAAACATTAATTAAGTACCAGTTATGTTCCAGGCACTGTGCTAATTGCTATATTCTTTTTGCACATCTTTGCTGTCTTATAGCAAAGTATACTTTCTTTAATTAAATGTTCAATGAATTGGGGCAGAGCCAAGATGGAGTGTAGAAGCAGGAAAACTCCACAAGCTACCCCCATAACCACCTTAAATACCTATAAAATATGACTCTAAACAAATTTTAGAGCTACAGAACCCACAAAGTGACAGAAAGAAACAAATGTCCCACTGAAGTTAGCCTGGGAGGCCAATAGGAAGGGTCTATTGCAGCATGCTGGGAATAGAGCATAGTCTCCCATGAGCCAGATAGTTTTAGCCTCATGGCAACCCCAACCAGTAGTGGCTGGAGCAGAGTTCAGGAGAATGAATCATTAGCAGCTGTGGTGGTTTCCAGACTTATCAACCCATAAATGCCAAAGAGCAAATAAAAGGTCCGTGTAGAACTCTTTTTGAAGTGGGGCAAACAGAGGAGCTCAGTCTGGCCTGTGCCTGGGGCAAGAAGTGCTGGAGTTGTGGTGGCTGTGCAGCCATCATGTGGCTGCTTCAGAACTCCTGGCCTGTAGATCATAGGGGGACCAAGCAACCATGCAGAGGGTAATTGCTCTTGCTTTAACCTGCTTGGATCTGGATCACTGTCTTGGGTGAAGGTCCTGGGGTATGTAGCCAGTGGGCCAGAGCTTTTGGGGGCTGCCGAGAGGGCACTCAACTAATAGTTTCGGCAGCTATGAAAACCCCAGCGATTTGGGACAAAGCTCTCCTTTCTGGAAGCAGAGTTCTACTGTGGTAAAGAGCTCAAAAGTCAAGTAATTGACTGGCAAATGAGCAAATAGAGGAAGAAAAGCAAGCACAGCAATCAGACCTTAGATTCCTTTTTTGCGGACAAAAAGGAAGGAAGGGAGGAAGATAACAAAGTCAGAACTCCTGCATCAAAAGCTTCCAAGAAAAATATGAATTGGTTACAGGCCATGGAGGAGCTCAAGAAGGATTTTGAAAATTAAGTAAGAGAAGTGGAGGAAAAATTGGGAAGAGAAATGAGAATGATGCAAGAAAATCATGAAAAGTGAGTCAAAAACCTGACTGAAGAAAATGACACCTTAAAAAAATAGACTAAGTCGGGGCATCTAGGTGGCACAGTGAATAGAGCACCAGCCCTGGAGTCAGAAGGACCTGAGTTCAAATCCGGCCTCAGACACTTAACACAAAAACTAGCCATGTGACCTTGGGCAAGTCACTTAATCCCAATTGCCCTCCAAAAAACCCCCCACCCCCCCAAAAATAGACTCATTCAAATGGCAAAAGAGGCCCAAAAAATCCAATGAGGAGAAGAATGCCTTAAAAAGCTGAATTTGCCAACTGGAAAAAGAATTTCAAAAGCTCACTGAAGAGAATAATTCCTTCAGAATTAGATTGGAGCAAATGGAAGCTAATGACTTCATAATCAATCCAGATTCTATTACACAGATCCAAACAAATGAAAAAATAGAAGGCAATGTGAAGTATCTCATTGGAAAAACCACTGACCTGGAAAATAGATCCAGGAGAGATCATTTTAAAATGATTGGACTACCTGAAAGCCATGATTAAAAAAAGAGCCTAGAAATAATTTTTCAAGAAATTCTCAAGGAAAATTGCCCTGATATTTTAGAACTAGAGGGTAAAATAGAAATTGAAAGAATTCACTGATCACTTCTTGAAAAAAATCCCCAAAATAAAACTTGTAGGAATATTATAGCCAGGTTCTGGAGTTCCCAGATCAAGGAGAAAATATTACAAGAAGCCAAGAAGAAACAACTTGAATATTGTGGAAACACAATCAGGATAACATAGGATCTAGCAGCTTCTACATTGAAGAATTGAAGGGCTTGAAATATGATATTCCAGAGGTCTAAGGAGCTAGAATTAAATCCAAGAATTACCTACCCAGCAAAACTGAATATAATGTTTCAGGGGAAAATATGATCATCCAATGAAATAGGGGATTTTCAAGCATTCTTGATGAAAAAAACAGAATTGAATAGAAAATTTGACATTCAAATACAAGAAGCAAGAGAAGCATGAGAAAATAAACAGGGAAAAGAAATCATAAGGAACTTATCAAATTTGAACTATTTACATTCCTACATGGAAAAACGATAATTGTATCTTATGAAAGTTTTCTCAGTGTGAGGAGAGTTGAAGGGAATATAAATGTGTATATATAAATATATATGTATGTATGTGTACATACATACATATATACGTCTATATAGGAGGGTATATGTGCATATGAATACATATGTGAGTGTGTATACATATATGTGTACATGTACAGACAGAGGACACAGGATCAATTGAATAGGAAAGGATACTATCTAAAAAAAAAATTAAGAGGTGAGAGGAATATAATGAGAGGAGATAGGGAGAGACAGAATAGGGTAAATTATCTCATATAAAAGAGGTAAGGGGAAACTGTTACAATGGAGGGGAAGAACAGGAAGGCAAAAGGGAATGAATCAACCTTAGTCTCATTGAATTTGGCTTAAGGAGGGAAGAACATACACACTAATTTGGGTATCTTATGATACAGGAAAGTAGGGGGGAAGGGGATAAGACAGGGGGATGATAGATGGGAGGGCAGATTGGGTGGGAGGGTAGTTAGAAATACACACTTTTGAAAAGGGATAGGGTCAATGTATAAAATCGAACAAGTTGGGGGTGGGATAGGATGGAGGGAAATATAGTCTTTGACAATATATATACTATGGAAATGTTTTGCATGGTTATACATGTACAACCTATATTGAATTGCTTATCTTCCCAGTAAGGGTGGGTGGTGCAGGAAGAAGGGAAAGAATCTGGAATTCAAAGTTGTAATATCCATTGTTTAAAAAAAATAATTATATTATTTTTTTTACATGCAACTGGGAAATAAGATATATAGGCACTACAGCATGGAGATCCATCTTGCCCTACTGGACAGTTGGAGGGGGAATGGGGGAGAATATAGGAGAAAGCAGATTGGGGGAGGGGGTATTCAGTGGGATTGCTGCTTTGGGGTTATGGGTAGGGAACAGACGGGGAGAAAATTTGTGACTCAATATCTTGTGGAAATGAATGTTGTAAACTAAAAACAAACTATTTTTTTTAAAAAGATCTATTAAAAAGAGAATAGATTGGGAGAAGGGGTAATTAGTAGGTGTGCTATTTTGGGGTAGGGGTTAGGGGAAAGAAGGAGGGAAAATTGTAACTCAAAATCTTGTGGAAATGAGTGTCAAAAACTAAAAATAAATAGATAAAATTTTAAAAAGTGTTCAATGAATTGTAAGTTCCTCATTTTGTCCCAACTTTGAACTTGAACTAACAGAGAACTGGTGTTAAGCATCCTCCCTGAACTACTTGCAATTATTCACATACAACATTCTTTCTTTGCCTTTACATTTATTCTATCCTGTGTCACAATTTAGAGTCAGCTAGATGACTCAGTGGATAAAGTGCTGGACCTGGAGTCAGGAAAACCCAAGTTCAAATCCAGCCTCAGATACTTACTAGTTGTATGACCCTTGGCAAGTCACCTAACCTCTATTTTCCTTAATCCACTGGGGAAGGAAATGGCAAAATAGTATTTTTGCCAAGAAAACCCTATATAAGGTCAGGAAAAGCCAGACACAACTAAACAACAACAGTGATACAAAAGAAGGCTATGATATATGTAAAGTGCTTTGCAAATGTTGAAGTAATACACAAATACCAGTTATTATTAACCTAACCACCAATTGAAATTTGAAGAAAGAGGGTTATAATTAAAATTACTTTAATTGCCCATGCCTTTTTGCCATGACAAAAATCAATTAATCCAAATTTTCACAGAGAGCACCAGCTCTCAAATCAAAGAACCTAGGATTAACTGCCATTTCTGACATTTTCTCCCCGTATAATTTTGGGTAATCACTTAATATCCTTGGCCCTCAGTTTCCTACTATTTAAATGAGGGGCTTTGATTAGATGGTTTCTGAAGTACTTTCTAGCTAGAATTCTATGATCCATGATTCAAATTAAGATAAGATATCCTCATGCTTCTCTTCTTCCCACCATATTCTCAGGCAAGGGCATTTCCTTGACTCTTAATTGCTTATTCCTTTATTTATTATTATATTATATCATAATATATGATTATATATAATATAATATAGAATATATTATTATATTATATCATAATATATGATTATATATAATATAATATAGAATATATTATATCATAATATATGATTATATATAATATAGAATATATTATTATATTGCATATTCCTTTTCATCTCTTTCACATTTTTCCTCTTTCAAGCTTTCTATCGACAATCCTTATTCTGTCAATCTTTTCAGGTTACCTTTATCATAAATAGCATGGCTCCACATTTTGATATTCCTTGCTCCTCACAAGCTTAGTACTTTCATCTAAGTGAAATTTGTATTAAATTGTAATTAAACCATGTGAACAATTTCATATTAAATATTCTGCAAAAGTCATTCCCAAACCACAATCCTTTATTAAGATATACATATATATAGTTTTCTTGGCAAAGATACTGGAGTGGTTTGCCATATCCTTCTCCAATGGACTAAAGCAAACAGAGGTTAAGTGATTTGCTCAGGGTTACACAGCTAGTAAGTGTCTGAGGCTGGATTTGAAACTCATGAAGATAAGCCTTCCAGATTCCAGGACTACCACTGGGGGCTGGGCCATGCTGCACTACTTAGGTGCCCTTGGTATATGTATATACTTCAACAACAAAAACGACAACAATAATGATAATTCATGTGAATGGACTAAAAGGAGGTAAGCATATTATGGATGAGAGAATGAGGAGTGGAATCTAGAAATCATTCATTTGTTATTTGTTGAGAATCAATTGTATTCAAAATACTGTGTTAGAGATTGTGGGGGATATTGAGCTGTATAAGGGGAAGTGTTTATTCCCAAGGAGTTACAATCTGTACAGAAGATCTGAAACTTGGAAATCAGGGTCAGTCTGTGGACAGTAGTCCAATCTTATAGATTATCAGTTTAGTGAATAGTGTATGCCAGGCTTGATCTGGAACAGTCTGATACCTCAGATACAAGATAAGAATGAAATGAAATGAGACACTTTGAGAAAATATGTCAGTTAACCAAAGGAAGTTTACTTAGCCACTTCAGGGAAAAGACATTTTAAAGCAGGAAAAGAATATTTAGCAAATATATAACCTTAATAAAATTGTGTGTAGCTTCTCTTTCTTTGTTTTTTTTTTTTTTTTGCCTAAGCTGGTAAAGCCTAAAGGAACAGCATGTTGCTGCCTAGGCCCTGACTTTTTTGTATTCAGGAAACCAGTTAGCTATATCAACAATCTGAACCTTTCATCCCCCAATTAATTCTCAAAGGCTATTTCAATATTATTTTAATTGTTTAAGAAACTCTAAAGGCATTCTTTTAGTGAAATTGGTTGTTTAAATTGGTTGTAAGATATGCAATAATTTTAGAAAAAGAAATTAATTTTCTTTCATAAAGTCAGTATAGTAGGGACACTTGATAAAATGCCTACTAAAGGAAAATTATTTTCAGTTCCTAATGATAATCATTTAGAGGAAAAGTAAAAATGTACCAAATGTTTTTATCATGAATTATTAATATTTATAATCATCTGACTTGGAGGTCTAAAGGTAATGTCAACTATATAAGTGATTGGCTCCTTAGCCACACAGAATAAAAATGTATAAATTGACTTGCACTTAGAAATCCAAATAGAGCAATTTTGCTGGAGACTTCTAGGTCACATGTCCAATAAAATGGTGAATTAGACATTTTCTCTGATCCTCATGGCTTCTTAAACCTCTCCAAAATAAGAATTATGTACAAGAGATAAATTCATTGCAACTATTTCTACAGGCTAAAATACAAAGCCCTCTAATGAGGTAACAACTTGATGAATTAACATCAGAGAAAGCTAATCCCTAATCTCTAAATCACCCACTCATTATGTCTTCCTCTTACAACACCACTTTGGTAGTGTTGCCCAACCATATCCAAAGGCTTGTACTCTGGGATTCACTATCAATTTACTAGTTGCTGCTTTAGTTTCTGCCAGCTCACCTACCTACCTTAGTCCTAACTCCACTATTCTGAGGCAATAAGTAGCAGAACTCATCTCTGTCCCCTTCCCTGTCCCTGTGTGGAGAAGGTAAAGAAACATGAAATTAGAAGCTTGATTTGTAAAGGGGTCTGGCATCCAACTGAAGCAGTTGTGTCCTCCTCAAAGTCATTTGAAGCAGACAAGTGAAAATTAAATTCCCATTGTGGGAGGAAACTAAGAATACTTTAAGATCCAACCTTGGGACATCTACCATCAAAGGGATGTAAGTAAGAGATGAAAGTGAGCTATAGCTCACTATATACAAGTGATATATAGCTATATCAGTGTAAAAAAAAGTTTAAAATTACCAAAGATATCAGGCAGAAGAAAAATGTTAAAGAAAAAAACAACAAACCAAACAACCCCCCAAGACAACAACAAAAGAACCTGAGCACGAAGAGCATAATTGAGCTAGACAGAAGATCCCCAAGATTAAAATTTGGAAGTGGATTTTATTACTGTGGGACTGCCAGGGTTACATGGTTACATACCCAAATCAGACAGTGCTGGCATAGACTGTGTGCCAGTTTTTAAAGAGATTCAAAAGCCAGGTTACATAAGCCAAAACTACAATCAGTGATTGGTCAGTGTATATTTGAATTTCCCACCTGTATGAAGTTTACCCTAAGCTGAGGGACAGGGAACCCAGAATGGGTGGAGATGGGGAACAACCCAGTAGGGGGGTGGGGTGGGGGGGCAAGGAAAAGAATAGAGTAGGGATTTTATCCTAGTCTGAAACTCCAGCCCATGGATCAATTAGGGGAGGGGAAGGGTGCAGTTGCCTGCTTACAGATCAATTAAGGGAAGGGAAGGGTGGAGTTGTGCTCAAGAAGCACAAGTTGATAAAACAAAAGGGAAGATATCAGTAACAAAAGGAAAGATGGTTTCCAGACTGAATTCAAACATATCTAATTTTTTTAAAGTATGAAATTAGCTGGGGCGGCTAGGTGGCGCAGTGAGTAAGAGCGCTGGCCTCAGAGTTGGGATGACCCGGGATCGAAACTGGCCTCAGAAAATGAGCACCCATACATAAATAATGACTAGCCATGTAACCTTGAGCAAGTTACTTAACCCCAATTGCTTTAAAAAAAAAAAAGAAATTAGCTTTTCTTTCTTCCCTAAAATAAATGTGCTTAACACTTTTCCCCACAAAATCAAAACTTAGGAACATTTAGAATGAGTCCAAAGCATTTTGTTTTCCTTTGAAATATAATAATGTAAACATCACATTGTAATTTCCCTCTTTCTCAAAATCCCCTCCCCCCTTGCTTATTTTGTGTAAAAGTACTTTTCTTCTAAGTTCTTCTCACTTGTCAGTTTTAGGAGATCTCCTATTGTAATAGTAATGGAATTTAAAGATCCCCTGCATTGGTTGGTTGAGTGTTAAAACTCAGAGCTTGTGAATCCCACTTGTGGGATGGACTTGATGTGAAAAGAGAGGGTTGAACTGTGCAGAGCTGGTGACGTGGATTTAGGGAGGCACAAGCAGAGAGAGAGAGAGGCAGAAGAATTTTTTGGAAACAGCATCGAGGAGACATAGAGTCAGAGAGGATTGCTGAGTTCCAGTTGGAGCTGCACAGGACTTTTGAGAGCTGCCAGGGACTGAGGAGACATGGCTCTGATGCCAGTACTTTGTCTGTTTTGATGTTGTTTTGCCAGATTTGTCCATTGGTGAAGGACAGTACTGTTGTTGCAGAGGTCCTGGAACCTTGCTGTTAGTTCAGATATCCTGAGACTGTTCTGCAGACAGAGAGTCAAGTGCATCCGCTGGTGAAGGACAGTGCTGTTGCTGCAGAGGTCCTGGAACCTTGCTGTTGGTTCAGAAGCCCTGAAGAAGGATTTTCTTATATATTTACAGAAATGCTGAAAGAGGGTCTTGTTGATGTTTTCAGGGGTCTTAGGACTGTTCTGCAGACAGAGAATGAATTAACGAAGACACTGGCAATGTATCTTGTAGCCTTGTTAAGCTTTGTCTCCCCAGGAACAGAGATTGCTGAGAACTTGCTTTGGGTCAAGATGAAGAGAAGACCTCTCTTTGGGTATATCTGTGACAATATCTTAAGCTTGTTGTAACTCTGGGGTAGATGGCCTATTCAGTTGTGATCCAGGGGTGGGAAACTTTTGAATTTTCTGTGCTCTGTGACTGACCAAACGAATGTACTTTGTTTATGATTGGAATCTAATCTCCATTTGAGAAGAGGGTCTTTGGGATTGACTAAATGAATGTACTGCCCAGGGGTGGAGTAGTACTTGGAAGAGGGATTTTGTGATTGACTAAATGAATGTATTGTCCAGGGGTGGAATAGTACTTAGAAATTATTGAATTATACTTGGTGGATGCTGTATTTTGAATCATGTTGTATTTTTATTATCTCTGTTCTTAATTTGTCACTGAATAAAATGGAGAGAGTCTATGCTGGTATTTTGAACCTTTGGGAAGTTGCCTTTGCTTGGCATTACACCTATGTCCCAGGGGTGCATAGAACTGGAGTTGAGGAGAGCAGAAATCAAACCCAGAAACTCAGACAAACAGAAACTCAGAGACTCAGAGGTTTGGGGAAAAAAATCTTTTCAACACATGGCCATTTGCTTATCTAAAATTCTTATAGACAAGATTTAATAATAAAGTTAACAGCTACCTGCAACTTAGCTCTTTTGATATTTCTGAAAGGGTCACTGATATGTAAGTTTATACTAGGCTACTGGAAAGGTCTGGTCTTCTAAGCACCAGCAAGAACTTTCTGTTTCCCATAGATGTTGTGCCAAAAGGACTGAGACAAGAGACCCACAAGAGTAAAATTTGGAAGTGGATTTTACTTTCCTTGGGACTGTCTGTGGTCAGGCCCAAATTGAACAGTGAGTCTGCACAATGTGCCAGTTTTTAAAGGGATGCCATGAGACCAATGGTTATGTATTATATAAGCAGAAACTTGCAGAGGCCAAGAACAGTGATTGGTCAGTACACACCTTGAAATTCCCATTTTCCCTAGCACCAAGTCTCCCTGACCTGGAAGCCTGCCCACCTCTGTGAAGGTTAGCTGACTGGGTAAGGGTGGAGAACCCTAGGGGAAGGGATAGGTAAGAATGGGGTCATGCAAGACAGGGAATTTTCCCTGGGCTAAAATTCCTACTCATAGATCCCTTGGGGGTGGGGTCATGAACAGCACAGGGAGGTCTGTAAGTTGAACTTCAATTTTTGTAGATACTTCAGATTTACCTGAGCAATATCTTAGACAATGTGTTCATTATATAGCAGACAGATATCACTAACACCAGATAAAACACCAATTCCCCAAGGGAATTTCCACATCATCAAAAGTGATAATGGCTTTCAGATCAGGAGCAGTTTTGACCAAGCCTTTGACATTGTGCTTGCTCATGTGGGATGTGCCCTTGGGGAACTTGCTGACTTGGTGATGAATAATTTGGTCTTGGCAACTCATAAAATAAATAAAAATATAAAATTGCCCACAGAACTACTTGCTTCCATTTATTTCTGCAGCCACTATAGAAGTTGAAGTAAGGGAAGGCAGAGATTAAAAATCACACAAATTAAGGGGCGGCTAGGTGGCGCAGTGAGTAGAGCGTTGGCCTTGGAGTCAGAAGGACCTGAGTTTGGATCCTGCTTCAGACACTTAATGCACACACAAACAAAAACCTAGCTGTGTGACCTTGGGCAAGTTATTTAACCCCAATTGCCCTCCAAAAAGAAAAAAAAAAAGAATCACACAATTTTTAGACCTTCTACAAATGTTAATTTTTTAACTGATGTACTTTTATATTTTATCTAATACTAAGTAATTTTGAAACTGATTTATTGTTGCTGCAAATATTTATTATACCAATTTTGCAGATGAGAAGACTAAGTCTCAAAGAAATGGAGTGACTTTCCTAAGATCACCCAGAGAAAAAGTGGGAGAAGCAGAAGTTGAGAGAAGATATCTGGCATTGGGGAAACATTTGGAAAGATTAAAATGGGAAAGTTTTTGAACAAAAAACCAGAATTGAGGGTATTGTAAGCAGCTGCTACCTTTCCTAACCTAAGGACCAGCCTTAGGTTGTATTCTTAGATGGAGGTGGTTTGGGGGTGTGGTGTTTGGGAGAGGAAAGCTGGCTCCTTATATACTTTTAATGAAAGAACGATTCAGGCATGAATTCCTCTGCATAGGGAATGTGAACCAATGGAGGGGGGCCGAATGAACTACTGCTCATCAAGCCAGCAGTTTCATGAGAGACATCCTTGTGAGCTGGCAACTAGACTGTGGCCCCCTCAGCACCTCCTCATCTCCCCAGAGGCACCAAGAGGACCCAAGGCAGTTTCTGATTTCCTGCAAGACAAGAGGTGCTTGGAACTCACATTGTCTTGTCTATGGAATAAAGATTTCAAGGAATATCTTAATCAGAGCATGATATCCTGAAGCAGTCAATAATGGGAGGTTGGTTTGTAGTTCAAAGCCATTCCATTCCATCAAGAGCACTTTTATTTGCACCTCTCCAAAGTACTTAAGGCTGCTAGATGGGTCAGTGGATAGAGGGCTGGGTTTGGAATCAGGAAGACCTGAGTTTAAATTCATCCTCAGACACTTACTAGTGTTGAGTACAACTCCACCCTCCCCTTCCCCTAATTGCACAACTCTACCCTTCCCCTCCCCTAATTGATCCATGGGCTGGAGTTTCAGCGTAGGGTGAAATCCCTACTCCATTCTTTTTCTTGCCTCGCCCACCCCCCTACTAGGTTGTTCCCCATCTCCACCCATTCTGGGTTCCCTGTCCCTCAGCTTAGGGTAAACTTCACACAGGTGGGAAATTCAAATATACACTGACCAATCACTGATTGTAGTTTTGGCTTATGTAACCTGGCTATTGAATCTCTTTAAAAACTGGCACACAGTCTGTGCCAGCACTGTCTGATTTGGGTATGTAACCCTGGCAGTCCCACAGTAATAAAATCCACTTCCAAATTTTAATCTTGGGGATCTTCTGTCTCAATCAATTATGCTCTTCACTAGTGTAAATGTCCCTGGGCAAATTGCTTAACCTCTGTTTACCTTAATCTAATGGAGAAGGAAATGGCAAACCACTCTAATATCTTTGACAAGAAAACCCCATAGACAGTATGGTGGTCACCGGGTCATGCAGTATTGGATAGGACTGAGCAACAACAAATGTACTTTAAAAAAAGGAATTTTATGTTATTTTCAGGTCTTCATTCTTTTGGTTCTACATTTCCCTCTTCTCCCACCCCTCACTGAGAAGCAGGGAAAATAAAGCTGTTATAAAAATGCATTTTCAAGCAAAACAAATTCCTACAATGGCCATGTCCAAAATATGTGTGTATGTATATATGCATATACATAATATACATTAATATTATGTATGGTGTATAGTGTGGAATTATGATCATCATAATAGATGATATGTGTAATGAATATACTAATAATTTATATTTTTCAGAATTGCCTCTCTAGTCAGTCAGACTTACAATGCAACTTGAAAATGATCAAACTGTTAACAATGCTCTCAATCACTGGCTATGTACCTTAAGTGAATGGAATGTAGAGCCTGTTCCCATTGTTTGTGATAAACAATCTCATTCAAAATTTAATCAAGAACAGAGAGATTGAGGTGGCTAGGTGGCGCAGTGAGTAGAGTGTAGGCCTGGAGTCAGGAGGACCTGAGTTTGGATCAGACCTCAGACATTTAACAGAAACCCCCCCCCCCAAAAAAAAAAACTAGCCGTGTGACCTTGGGCAATTAACCCCAATTGCCCTCCAAAAAGCAAAAAAAAAAAAAAAAAAGAACATGGAGATATCTTAGGATAGGAACAGGAATTTATTCTCTTCCCTGAGTGAAGATAGCCCATGACAGATTATGAGAAAGAGGCACTTTACAAAAGGCAGAACAAGAATTTATACCCTAATGGGGTCCCTTCTCCCATTGGCTGGGGGGGCGGGCAAAAAAAATCTTCCCCAATGATAAATAACAGAGGAACCTGCCAAGGAGGCTAACTGAGAGCAAGGGAAAGGGAGGAGGGGCCCCAAAAGGCAGGAAATCCGAAAGCCTCCTGAAAGGGCTTGCTGCTGATTAACAGCAGAAGGAGTGGGGAAAGGGAGAGGGAAGTTCTGTTTTCACTCCCCCCCAAACAATCCAAGAACTCTGATCCTGTAACCACCAAGTATAGACCCCTAAGGATCTTAATAGGACTTCAGAATTGTATTATATTGCATTTGTGGGCAGGTCACAGGAAACACTCAAAACCCTGGGAATGATGGTTTGTAATCCATCTCTCCCCCCACCCCCATTCCACTGTGATTTATGTATATAACCTATCTTCAGTCAGGTGGAATTCTAAGCAGGAGAATTCCTGATTTGCAGATCTCTTCCTTATAATGAAACTATTTAGTTAAAAGGCTACTGGATTACTGGCACTTTGTCTATGGCCTGCAGTTTTCTCATTTTCAGGTTAGAGACTGGCTCAGTAAAATAATATTAACAACAGTTATGTCTTAATCTGCACTTTCTCCATTAATGGGGGTGGTGGAGTCCCTTGGGATTGTGGTTGGCTATAATGCTGATTGGAGTTCCTAAATATTTGGAAGTTACTTGTCTTTATAATATTGTTTTTCTTTTGGCTCTCCTTGCTTCACACACTTCACTTCACGTAAGTCTTTCCAAGTTTCTCTGAAACCTGCCCTTCCATTATTTCTTATAGCATAATAGAATTCCTTCATATTCACATATGGCTTGTTCAGCCATTCATCAATTTCTAATGTATTGTTAACTTCCTATTTTATATTATAGTTTTCTGAGTGTTCTTATTCCCATATTAAATTGTGAGTTGGCTGAAGGTGGGGTTCAGAACCCCAGAGCTGGAAGGGACCTCTAAAAAGCCAACAGGTTAAACTTGCCTGAGAATGTGGCCAGCTCCCTGCAGGCAATACCTAGGCCCAGATGGGGCGGGACTGAGATCGATTACATCACCAGTTAATTCTTCAAGAGGATCCCACCCCCTCCATGGTGTACTCGCTCCCGCCCCACTCTATGTCAATCCACTCCGTGGGGTTCCTGACACTAGGGCTGGGGATGCGCGCGCAGTCTGGACTCCTTGCCGGAAGTGAGCGTTTGGAGTCCGGTTGGCTTGTGAAGAACCTTGGTTTTGAGCCTGAGCCGGAGCCTGAGAATTCAGGTAGGAGCCGGGGTTCTCCAGTCTCCAATCACTCTGCACACGCCGAGCTTTAGCAATTGTACCTTTTCATCTCCTCCCTGGTTTCAGGGGCTAAGGCACCCCAACTGAGCTATGATCCATTCATCCTCCTGGCCTCCTCCCCAGCCCCCGCTGGGCTTGTGTAGCAGGATGGGTAGATGGGGTATTGGAGGTGAAAGTGAGGAAAGTGCGGAGAGCTAGCCGTTTGGGAACCCAGTCAGTTTCCATCCTTGGGTGTGAGGCTCCGGGGTTCTGCTTGGTGGAGGAGGGGCTGATTTTGCGTCTGTAGCGATGGGAGTAAAACTGAAAGGCTTAGTGCCCACTGATTTTACCCTCATGGGTTTAATTTAACGCCTGGTAACCTCTTGGCCGTGTGGAAACTAGCCACAGGAGAGTTTAGATGGTGTAGTGGGAAAAACACGCAACCTGAATTGTAGTCTGAGTTCTGCTACTTGTTCAGCAATTATTTTTTAAGCATTTCTCTGTGCCAGCCACTGTGCTGAGCGCTGTGCATACAGAGAAGGTCAAGACCACAAACTCTGCCCCAGAGAAGCTCCCTTTTTAATGGGGCAGTCGACGTGTACCTATAAGATAAGATACAGTAGATGGGAAGGTTGCCCTCCAGATGGTGGGATTTGAGCTAAGTCTTTAAAGGGAGCCAGGGATTGGGGAAAGTGAGGTTGGGTGTAGAGTGCATGAAGAAGAGTAAAGTTTAAGAAGATTGGAAGGTAGTAAAGGGATAAGTAGTGAAATGCCAGAGGCAGTTTATACGGTGCCCCTGAAGTCTTAGTGCAATTTAAAGCTTAATTGTATCCTAGAGGTAATAGGAAGCCACTGGAAGTTGAGTAAGAGATTGGGAGAGGGTTGAAGGTTAGAGCTTAGTTTTAGAAAAATCCCTTTGGCAGCTGTGTGGAGGATGCATTGGAGTGGGAAGAGACTTGAGATGGGGAGACCAGTTAGAAAGCTGTTATTACACTATTCCAAATGAGAGATGATGAGGGCCTCAATTATCACAGTGGCTGTGTTATTAGAAAGAAAGGGACATAGCGGACTGAAATTGTGGAGGTCGAAATGACAAGATTTGGGTTGGATTCCATTGCATTGGCTTGAATAGTAGAATGAATGAGATTAAAGGAGTTGAGGAAAATACTGAGGTTGCAAATCTGTATCCCTGGAAGGATTTCAGCACTTTTTTTTTTTGCTTTTTGGAGGGGGGAAGGCAGGGCAAATTGGGGTTAAGTGACTTGCCCAAGGTCACATGGCTAGCGTTAAGTGTCTGAGGCCGGATTTGAACTCACATCCTCCAGTGGTCTATGCGCTGTGCCACCTAGCATCCCCAGTTGCAGTACTCCTGACAGTAAGAGGCAAATTCACTGGGGGAGAATGTGAAGGAAAGATAATGAGTTCTCTTTGGGTTATATTTAGTTTGAAATGTCCACAAGTCACTTGGTATTAATCACCTACTATATGCTAGTCAGTGTGCTAGGTTCTGATAAAGAAAGACAAATAAAACAGTCCTTGCTCTCATGAAGCTTACATTCTATGAGGATAAGACAATGAGTGCATAATTTAAGTATATAAGGAATACATACTAGATAGGGAGAGAGGTCACTAGCAGTTGCAAGGATCAGAGAAGACTTCATTTAGCTACTTTTTGCTGAGTCTTGGAGAAAGGAAGGATTCAATTAGATGGAATTGAAGATGAAGAGGGGAGTGACATGTTTCAGGAACCAAAAAAAGGTTAAGTTTGCCTGGTTTGTAGAGTACAGAAAAGTAGAATAGCAGATGAAGATCCAAGAAAGATAGACAGGGGCCAGATATCAAGACCTTAAAAAGGCAAGCAGAAGAGATGATCTAGAGGCATAATTTCTGTTTTGTAGAGGTTTGAGAGGTCTTAGAGAATCAGAGAAAATGTCTAGTCATTCGTATTGGTCATATGACTTGAAAGACAGAAAGGTTTATGATGAAAGCAAGTTAACTATTGAAAAGGCATTTCAGAGTGCATAGTGGATGGAGCAGGTAGATTTGGAATGGGACATTTGAAGGGTGTAGTAGGGAGATGGGAGTAAGGGTACAGGCACTTGAGTTTGGGGAATGGGATTTGTACAGTGACACAGTGACAGTCAGGGGTTCAGGATCACTGAGATGGGAAGAATATAACAGGGTAAGAATATGGTAACTACGGTATTGAGGAATGAGTTGAGGCACTTTCAGTAGCTTGAGAAAGGCATCAAGGGAGTTAGGTGATGTTCAGTAAGGATGTTCAATTCCTTACCTCAAGGTCCAATATTAATAGATGGTTATAATGTGAGGTGCCTTTTTTTTAAAAATGTGTTTGCTTTGAAACAGATTGTTTTAGCCAAAGCATTTTGATGCATTGATTTAATATGAATGTTGCCTTGCTCAAAATAGGCATCTTAATAACTATTTGAAGAATTAAAACTGAAACCAGTGCCAGTCATTTGTATAGGGTAAGTCCACACTATGGGTAAGTATGCTTATAAGACAAAATAAGAGCCGGCAGAATCCTTGTTAAATTAAAGGAAAAGCATTATGATGTTTTGTGGGGTTATCTTCATTATTATATGATGAATTGTCTTTCATCACTCAAGCAACAATCTGTTTACCTAGAATCACAGCACACTCCCCTTGGAGAGTCTAGATATTGATACCTATATGAGCTTCTACATTTCATTAGGCCTAACATAAATTTCTTTCTTTCTTTTATGATAATACTACCCGAGCCATATTACTGTACAGGTGGAAGGGAATAAACATTTATATAGCATCTCCCACATACCATGCGCTGTGCTTAAGTGCTTTACAAATATTTTATTTGAGCTCACAACAACCCTGGGAGGTAGATGCTATAATTAACCGAATTTTGCAGTTGAGGAAACTGAGGCAAACAGAAGTTAGGTCACGCTTTTAATAAGTGTGTGAGGCAGGATTTAAACTCAGGCCTTAATGACTCCAAGTCCATGCTTTATCCACTGTATCTCCTAGATGCCTTTTCTACAGTTGAGTAGATTATGGCCTTCTTGAAATTAAATTTCCTGATAAAGGCTGGAGTGCTAAACCTGGAGTCTGGAGTCCTGAATCCTCCCTCAGAAATGTCATACTAGTATTTTTCATCAGGAGCTAGTCACTTAAGGCCTTAGAACCTCATTTTCTTCATCTATAAAATAAAAACAATAATACTTGCATTGTTTACCTTACAGGGTTAGGGAAAAAGTACTTTGTAGGAAATATAATGAGCATGACATTTTGTAGACCTTAAAGTGCTTCAAGTGATTGAATTTTAAATCGTTATCTTTCTTGGAAAGATAGGTACCCTTAGTTACTTGATAAAATTTTAACAACAATCTCAGTCTCTTAATTGTATTTAAGACACATCCTAGGCTCATCAGATACTCATTCATAAATATGTTAGGGTAGATTACTTCTATAACTTGTTAATCTCATCTGTTTTATGTTTACTCTTGTCATTTTCCATTTTAAAATTTCAGACTTTTGCCTTTGAAATCTGGAACTCTTTTTTTGATGGGAGCTCATAACCTCTTGCTGATGGCTCGTTTGATTTGTTCTCTCAAAAAAGAATCTTGAATCCTCTCAGAAATTTGTAGATTAACATATTCCATGCAGAGGTCTTCTGGGTAGGGCAGGGGGGTTATCTATTCTATTTCTCATTTATCATTCTTGACAGTTTTTTTGGTCTCTTTTCCTTCAAACTTCCTTTAAAAAGCTCTAAAATTGTTCAGAGGGAGAAACATTTGAACTCAAAATCTCAGACCTCCTCTTCCATTTCCAAAGGTGGAATAGCTTTTTAAGTCATATGATGCCTGCAGTCTTGGGGTCCTCAATTCCTACATCTCCATTGATGAAGCTGGAGGAGGATTCTTTTCCTGGACATGATTTTGCTCAGAATGGGGACAACCCTGAGACAGCCCGACAGCACTTCAGGCAGTTTCATTACCAGTTGATGTCTGGGCCTCATGAGACTATGAGACAACTCAGGAAGCTCTGCTTTGGGTGGCTTAGGCCAGAGATTCACTCAAAGGAGCAGATCTTGGAAATGCTGATGCTGGAACAGTTCCTAACCATCTTACCTGGGGAGATCCAAACCTGGGTGCGGAAGCAGTGTCCAGAGAGTGGAGAAGAAGCAGTGACACTGGTAGAGGGCTTACAGAAAGACCCTGGGAGATTGTGGCATTGGGTAAGTAGAGGAAATTCTAATCTGGTAAGTAGATTATGATAGGATTGTGGTACGGTAGGGTGTCAGGAAAGAACTCTTCTTTCTGAAATGAGCTTTTAAATAAACTAAGTTTAAAAAAGACCTTGAGAGAAAGACTAGGTTTGGATTCTTGTAAATCCTATAAATTGTTTTTACTTCTTTCTCCATTAATTCCTACAGATTCCCCAAAATTTCTTTGAGTTCTTCATATTCATTGTCATATTACTCCTTTATAGTTTATATATTAAATAAATTAAATAATTTTTTCCTTGGACCTAACAATGGAGACCAATAACTGACTTTTGATGAATCAGTGCTATAATGTTGATCTGAAGCCCTTTGGGGCTGTCTGTAAAAACAATTATCTGTCCTACTAAAGGAAATAATTCTTTTCTTTGTCATGACCTTTTTGAAGGGAATGAGAAGGAAGGCTTTTAGTCCATTTTGAATATAAGGTAACTTTTTTTGATTTATCTTTTAGGCATTGCAAATGTATTTACTAAACATTTAAAGTTACCAAAAAAAAAAAAATCCATTTTTGTCCTGCCACTTGGAACTGAGAAAAATATGTTCATATTTCCATTTTGCAGAAACCCCAGAATGGTCATGGAAAAACTTTCATTGCTTCTTTTTTGGACAACTGTTGAGGATAGAATTTAACTCTACCCTGTTTTTCTTATTCTAGGTTCAGATTCCAGAAACAATTACATTATAACATTATTTATGTATAAAAGTATTACAATAGTATCTTTAGTACAAAAAACTAACTTAAACTAATAGTTTAAGCCAAGTGTATTCTAATTCTAGTTAAATCTTTTTACATAGGATTTTTACATATGAAGTCATATACTTTAATAGTTTAATTTCTAGTAGTTTAGTTTCTTAAAAGATAGGAAGAAACTATTCTTTCATTTTTAATGTTAGTCCCAATCAATCAATAAATAAACATTTATTAAGCTTTTATTAGGCTGAGTCTTGAAGTAAACCAAGCTTTCTAAGAGGTGGAAGATAAAGCAGGGAAAGCATTTCAGGCATGAATGACAGTCCAACAAAGGCATGGTGATGGGCTTGTGGAGGGCTGTAGACTATAGGAAGGAGCCAGATATCGATGAGTTTTAAATATTTGATCCTAAAGGTAATAAAGACTATTTGGCATTTACTGAGTATACATAATCAGACCAACACTTTAGGAAAAATCCTTTGGCAGCTATGTAGAGAATGATTTTAGAGTTGGGACAGTCTTGAGGCAAGGAGACTTGTTAGTCAAAATAGTTCAGGTTAAAGGTGATGAGGACCTGAAAAAGGGAGGTGGGTGCATGAGTGTAAAGAATAGACAGATATCTTGGAGGTAGGAATGGAAACATTTGACAACTGATTGGTTATATGGGACTAGTGAGGAGTCAAGGATGATACTGAGGTTGTGAGGTTAGGTTAGGTTGGGTGGGAAGGATGGCAGTACCTTTCAAGGTATTAGGGAAGTTCTGAATTTGGGGTGTGGGGCGGTGGGGCAAGGAGAATGTGTTCTATTTTGGAAATTCTGCATTTGAGATGCCTATGGGACATTCAGTTTGAAATGTCTGATAGACAGTTGGAGATATATTCCTGGGACTTGAGAGGAAGACTAGGATTGGAGTCTTGTGGTCATCCTGTAAATTGTTTTGCTGGTTATGTTTACTTCTTTCTACATGTTGTTGTTTAGTCATTTTTTAGTCATGTTGATAGAATCCTAATAAAGCTGCCTGCAATATTCTAGCTTCCTTATGGGTCTCACTAAACAGCAGGTATGCTCTGATTTAGCCACATAGTCTGATTTTAACACTCCTCCGACAACCAGACTCAATATAGCCACTGCCCTCAAATCCAATTCACACGTTTCAACAGGTGTGTCCTTGTACTCAACCACAGTGACATCATCAATTTAGCCCAAGACAAGACCGTAATACCTAACTATCCATCTTAACCAGACAGAACCACAATAGCTAGCCAATTAGAAAGCATCATGACCAGGATGTTTGACCATCAAACCAGAGAAGGGACCCCTCCCCTAGTACCTGATCCCTTAACCAACCCCTCCTGCCTTTTTAATATTTATAATTTCTGTTGTATAATCAACATTATTACTAAGTTTCTGGTTTCCTCTTGGAACCTAGCCTGCTTCATGAGAGGCATCAATCTCAATAAATGCCTATACTTGGATTAGAGGTGGTTTGAAACAGTTCCACCATAACACCTTATGAAACCGCAACAATGCCTTGGAGTTTTCCTTGTAGAAATACTAGAGTGGTTTGCCATTTCCTTCTCCAGCTCATTTTACAGATGAGAAAACTGAGACAAACAAAGCTAAATGACTCGCCCAATGTCACATAACTAATAAGTGTCTGAAGCTAGATTTGAACTCAAGTCTTCCTTGACTCCAGGTCTGGTGCTCTCTATCCACTGCATCATCCAGCTGCCCACTTTTCCATTATTTTCTACAAATCCTCCCATATTTCTTTTGAGTTTTCCATCTTCATTGTCGTGGTACTTTCATTGCTTCTTTTTTTGGACAGCTGTTGGGGGTAGATAGAATTCAGTTCTCCCCGTTTTTCTTATTCTAGATTCAGAATCTAGAAACAATTACATTAGAATGTTATTTATGTATAAAAGTATTACAATAGTATCTTTATTACACAAAACTAAGTTTCTTTTTTGAAGTAGATACAGTTGTGAAAATAATGTTGCTACAATAATGTTGAGCAAATTTTGTAATAGTTTAATATATTCCATTATAGTTATATATCACAATTTCTTCGGTCTTGTTAGACACAGTTTGTTTCTGATTTTTTGCTACTGATTCTATGAATGTTTTTGTATTGACTCTTATGGAGTAGTGGGATCATTTGGGTCAGAGGGGCTGAACAACTTACAATTTTTCTTGCTTAATTCCAGGTTATTTTCCAAAATAGTTGGACCAATTCATGGTTCTACCAGCAGTTAAATAGACTTTACCTTCTATAGAAAAATAATTAATACCTGTTTCCATAGTGACTTGATTTTTTTATATTCTTTTCTGAGAAAGCTTGTCAAAAGTTTTTTGGAAGTCTAAATAGTTTTAGTTTCCCACCTATCTATATGATTATTTGTCACTCCCAAGAACTTAAGTTTAATACTTTTAATTTTATTTCTTTATTTTCCCACAGCCCTATTAAAATTGAAATTTGTTTTTTTTTGCTTTTAGGGAGGGGGGAGAGCAGGGCAATTAGGGTTAAGTGACTTGACCAAGGTTGAACGGCTAGTAAATATTAAGTGTCTGAAGCCAGATTTGAACTCAGGTCCTCCTGACTCCAGGGCTGGTGCTCTATTCACTGTGCCACTTAGCCATCCCTTAAAATTGAATTTTTACCATTTTTTTACTGCCAGTTTTTGAGATGACACCATGGAATTTTGATTTTTTTTTAATAGCAATTTTGAGCACATTTTCAGATAGATCCGAGGTACTTTGAAAAGAGTCTCTGGTTATCTGATTTCAAATGTCTCTTCCCCCCAACTTTCCCCTACCCCTTAACCCTAGTGTCACTTCATCTCACACCTAATCATGGGGGTTGGACTTGGGTGATTCATAGATCAAAGTCCAAGTGCTGGGACAGGAAGCTCTTTCAGAGGAAATGGAAGCACCAGGCATCCCAGTGGAATCTCATGCTAAGATATTACTTCAGGAAGAAGGCACAAAGAATTCACAGTCATCACAGGAGGAACAGCTGAACCACAGCATCAAAGAGGAATCTGAAAACTCAGTGGAGTTTGGTGAGTAGCAGTCACTTCATTCTGAGAGAAGCTTTCCTTTTGGGGGAGTCTGGAGGATTTGGAAAGTGGGCCCATGACAGTGAGCCCATGGACTTATTGAAAATGAAACTTAAGTGATTTCAATATATGAGTAGGAAGTGAGCAGGAAAGGAATTGCTCTCAGTGTTCTTCTGGGATTAAGGAGCAGTATTACAACAGGGTTGGCCTCAATCAGCCACTTTAGTTTGGGGATTTTCATAATGTTTTGTCAGTGGGCTGATCTGACTTGAGTTTGGCAAGCTCATTTTGCTTTAGTTGTATCAACAAAGCTAAGGAAAAGATGTAGTGGTAGAGAGGGAAAGTCACTATTTAATGGAGTATGAAGGGAAATTTGTTTTTTTAGGAAAGAGGTAAGAATCAGGTCCATAGGTTTGTGGATGGAGCTATTTTCCTAATTGTTTCTCAAAATGCCCTGCTACAAGGTATAATTTTGTGTGGTTGAAAATAGCTCTAATAAGGGGCTAGCATGGAACAAAGTCAGCGTGTTTTAACACCTCCCATCTCCTGCCCTAGGTTTGCAGTTTTCTCAGCTTCCTACCCTTCCTGAAGGAAGGCATACCAGAGACAAGGGTGAGGTAGCTTCACTTTGTGCATCTGGATCTCAGGTGAGTGCTGATTTGCCTCTCACTGAACCAGGCTTTGAGGCTTCAAACTTGACTCTTAATTTACATCTTGTTTTGTGTCAAGCACTATTCTAGGTATCTGGAATGCAAAGATTTTTTTTTTAAGTCAGTCAACAAGCATTTATTAAGCACTTATTAAGCTACGTAGGAATACAGATAGAAGTAAAAAGATAGTTCCTGCCCTCAAGGAGCTTACATTCTAATGGGAGAATACAACACATAACACATAAAAGACAGCTGAAGTGGGAGCAGATTGGAAAAAGTGGGAGAGGCATGGTACATTTTTGTGGAGATGAATCAACAATTCAGCCTAGAAAGTACTAAAGTTATCTTTGGTCTGATCCTCCTCCCTAAATTGCTCTCATGGAAATTATTTTCTAATACAAATGAATATGATATTAGGTGGAATGTTACAGGGATAAAGGAGCTTTGAAGACATCATTGTATAAGAAAGTTTAATCATTAAAAGATCTTAAGAGTGGCTACCAATAAATATGGCAATATAGTATATTATTGTAACAGTAAATGCACTACTAAAAAGACATGTTCATTGTAAATTGAATAACATAATTCATGATCAATTTTTTTCCTGGACAAATATATCAGAATTTATACATCCAGTTAAGTATTGTTCACTTCAGAGTAATCAGCACTGGTGAGGGTGAGGGTGGGGCAGGGCATACTCCTTTTTATGAAGAGGCTGTTAAAAGTATTTTTTTTGAAATTCGGGTTTGAGGATTGTCTGGGACTCTTGTGGGTTATATTCAATGATGGCGAATCATTCTGTGAGAGTGTACAAATAAGTATGATACATGAGTGTGTTAGAGAGGTGCAAACTAGTGTTACCTCAAGGTCAATATTCCTGGCTTGATACCTCCTCCAAAGCCTAGCATAATTCTTTGCACTCTAGGAACACTACATTAACTGAACTGAATTATGAGTTTACTTCATATTTTCCTCTGATTTATAGGTTTTTTTTTTACATTTTTAAAAAAATTAGTTTGTTTATTTTTAGTTTACAAGATTCAATTCCATAGTTCCTTGAGTTCCAAATTTTCCTTCCCTCCCTCCCCCCACCCCCCATGATGGCATATAGTCCAGTACAAGATCTGCAAATACTTTCACATTAGACATTAGTCAGATTACATAGGCCGATTGTACTAGATGGAATGAAAAATGGTAAAGAGGAAATAAAACCAAACAATGAAGAGAAAAAGATCAAGTAGTTTGCTTCAATCAGGATTCAAACTCAGTTCTTTCTAGTTCTTTCTCTGGATGTCGCATGTCTCTCCTTCATGAGTCTTTTGGGATTGATTTATATCACTGCATTGCTGAGAAGAGTCCAGTCTGTCATGATTGGTCATCACACATATGTTGTGTCTGTGATTGTATACAAATTTCTCCTGGTTCTACTCTTCTCACTCACCTTCAATTTGTATAAGCCTCTCCAGGTAAATAGGAAGTCCATCTGCTCCTCGTTTCTTATAGCACAATAGTATTCCATTCCATGCATATACCACAACTTGTTTAGCCATTTCCCAATTGATGGACACCCCCTTAATTTCCAATTCTTTGCAACCACAAAAAGAGCTGCTATAAATATTTTTGTACATATGGGTCTTCTTCCCACTTCTATGATCTCTTCGGGATATAACCCTAGAAGTGGTATTGCTGGGTCAAATATGAAATTATTTATAGCTCTTTGGGCGTACTTACAGATTGCGCTCCAGAATGGTTGGATCAGTTCACAAATCCACCAGCAATGCATTAGTGTTGCAATTTGCCCATATCCTCTCCAGCATTTGTCGTTTTCCTGTTTTGTCATCTTAGCCAATCTGACTGGTGAGATGTGGTACCTCAGAGTTGTTTTGATTTGCATTTCTCTAATCAATAGAGATTTAGAGCATTTCTTCATATGCTTATAGATATCTTTAATTTCTTTCTCTGAAAACTGCCTGTTCATATGCTTTGACTATTTATCAATTGGGGAATGACTTGTATTCTTATAGATTTGATTCAATTCTCTGTATATTTTAGAAATGAGTCCTTTATCAGAGACATAGGTTGTAAAAATTCTTTCCCAGTTTCCCACCTCCCACTTGATCTTGGTTACATTGGCTTTGTTTGTGCAGAAGCTTTTCAATTTAATGTAATCAAAATTATCCATTTTGCATTTTATAATGCTCTCTAATTCTTGTTTGGTCATAAAAGTCTCTCCCTCTCCACAAATCTGATTTATAGTTTTAACTATATATTTATATAATATATATATATATTATATATTTATTAGTTCATTTGGTAATCAGTACATAGACACTATGAATAAATTGTACATTTAAAAAATGCTAGAAAAGTCTAAAAATTATGTAGTTGCAATCTTTTTCTGAACTGTTATTCCAGTGACTTTCTTACTTTAAGTTTGGAGGCAACTATAACTATAGTTCAACCTCAGCAAGGACTGGTTTAGCTGACAATCTGACCTCCTTGGGCTCCTACTTTACTTCCCCTTCTGCAGAGTTCACCTTCCTCTTGGGCATCTTGGCTGCGAGTATGGATGGGCTCGCTCTCCCCAGACTCGGGAGAGCGCCGGCTGGAGCGACTGGGCTCAGGGGTCGGAGGGAAAGGGCCGCAGCCTCGGGTGCTTCTTCTCCGGCAGGGCTCCGCGGCCTTGATGCTCCTCCTCCCGCCGCTGGGCTTCCTGGATCAGCAGTGGGAGCAGTCCGAGAACTAGCTACATGGTTTCTTAATAAATACTCGAACTACTTCTTTTGGGATATTTTATGGTATTTTTCATTTGATGTAGGAACTCTGGATTTGGCCCATAACATGCCTGAGATTTTTCTTTTTGGGATTTCTTTGAGGAAGTAATCTGTGGGTCTTTCTATCTTAACTGCCTTCTGGTGCTAATAGATCTGGGTGATTTTCATTTGTGATTTCTCAAAATATAATTTCCAGGCTTTTTTTTCATCATGATTTAAAAAAATATTAATAATTTATTTACTTTTAGTTTACAGCCTTCAGTTCCACAATCCCTTGAGTTACAGATTTTCTCCTCCTTCCCCACCATGGCAGCATGTGATCTGATATAGGTTCTATGAATACCTTCACATTAAATGTTAGTCAAGTTGTAAAAGAATTTTGATTATGATTTTTAAGGAGTCCAGTGATTTTACTCTTTCCCTCTTTCCCTTCCTTACAAAAAAAAAAAGAAAAAATCCTCAAGCAAAACAAATGATTCCATTGGCCATGTCCAAAAATACGTACCTTTAGTTGGTTTCCTTTGTCATGAGATGGGTAGCATGTCCAGTCATTGGTCCTCTGAAATTGTGGTTGGTCTTCTTAAATCTTTCAACATTGTTTGTTTTTATGGTTGCTATTGTTTAAACTATTTTTATTCTGCTGACTTTATTCAGCATCAATTTATGCAATTTTACCCATGTTTCTTTGAAACCAACCCTTCCATTTCTTACAGTATGAGAGTATTATATTCATAAAGTAGAATTTAACCAGCCACTTGCCAGTTAATGAGTATTAACTATACCATTTTCTAGTTCTTTGGCACCACAAAAAGAGATACACTAAATATAAGTATACATATGGGTCTTTTTCTTCTTTCTTTGTTCTCTTTGAGGTAAAAGCCTAGTAGTGGTATTGCTAGGGTATGTATAGTTTAGTAACTTTGGGGGATATTTTAGATTGTTTTTTTTTAACTTTAACAGAATGTTTATTTATTTATTTTTAGTTTTCAACATTCATTTCTATAAGATATTGAGTTACAAATTTTCTACCCATCTCTCTTATGCCCTCATCCCAAGATAGCAAGCATACTGAATACCCCTTCCCCAAATCTGCCCTCTCTTGGATGTCCCCCTTACTTTCTTTTTTTTATATTTGAAACATTTAATCTTAAGACCTCGAATTTCAGATCCATTTCCTTCCTCCCTTGTCACCCATTCCCTCTGGGGAGATAAGTAATTCAGTATATGTTGTACATGTCTAGCTATGCAAAACATTATCATAGTAGATATATTGTACAAGGCTGCTTATAATTCCCTCCCACTCATCCCACCCCCCACCTGGTCCATTCCCTACATGATCCTGTCCCTCTTCTATAGTGGGTACTTCCAACCTCCCCTCCCCCCAAGGATGCCCTCCCATCCATCATCCCTCCTCTCATCCCCCTTCTCCCTATTCTGCTACAGGTTGAGATATCCCATTTAGTATGTATGTCATTCTCTCCCTGAACCAAATTCAATGAGAATGTGGTTTTGCCTTTTTTTCCTTCCTATTCTCCCTCTCCCTTGTAACCACTTCCCCTTGCTTCTTCTACATGAGATAGTTTACCCTACCCTGTCTCTCCCCATCTCCTCTTGCCACTTTCCTCTCTCACCTCATAATTTCATCCCTTGAGTATTCTCCCTTCCTAACAGATTCAACCTATGCCCTCTATCCGTATATAACTGTAACCATATACACACACATTCACATATTTATTTATATGACCACACACCCTTCTTTCATTATTTTCATAGTGAGAAAGATATCATCAGTCACTGTTATTGCTTTTTCATATAGGAATGTAAATAGTTCAATTTTGATAAGTTCCTTTTGATTTCTTTTCCCTGATTGCCTTCTCAGGCATCTCTTCCTTCTTGTGTCTGGATGTCAAATTTTCTGTTCAATTCTGGTTTTTTCCTCAAGAATGCTTGAAAGTCCTCTATTCCACTGAATGACCATATTTTCCCCTGAAACAAAATACTCAGTTTTGCTGGGTAGGTGACCCTTGGGTTCATTCCCAGTTCTTTTGCCCTCTGGAATATCATATTCCATGCCCTTCGATCCCTCAGTGTAGAAGCTGCCAGGTCCTGGGCTATTCTGATTGTGTTTCCACAATATTGAAATTGTTTCTTCCTGGCTGCTTGTAGTATTTTCTCCTTGATCTGGGGATTCTGGAACCTGGCTATAATATTCCTGGGAGTTTTCTTTTTGGGATCTTTTTCAGGAGGTGATCGGTGGATTCTTTCAACCTCTATTTTGCCCTCCGGATCTAAAACATCAGGGCAGTTTTCCTTGAGAATTTCTTGAAGGGTGATTTCTAGGTTCTTTCTTTGATCATGGCTTTCAGGTAGTCCAATAATTTTTAAATTGTCTCTCCTGGATCTATTTTCCAGGTCAGTGGTTTTTCCCATGAGATATTTCACATTGCCTTCTATTCTTTCATTTGTTTGGATCTGCTTAACAGCATCTTGATTTCTCATAAAGTCATTAGCTTCCATTTGCTCCAGTCTAACTCTGAAGGAATGAATCTCCTCAGTGAACTTTGAGATTCTTTTTCCATCTGGCAAATTCGACTTTTTAAGGCATTCTTCTCCTCATTGCCCTTTTGGGCCTCCTTTGCCATTTGAGTTAGTCTATTTTTTAAGGTGTTGTTTTCCTCAGTCAGGCTGTTGACCCTCATTTCCTACTTTTCCTGCATCCTTCTCATTTCTCTTTCCAATTTTTCCTCCACTTCTCTTATTTGATTTTTAAAGTCCTTCTTAAGGTCCTCTATGGCCTGCAACCCGCTCATGTTTTCCCCTGGGGCTTTTGGAGCAGGACTTCTGACCTCACAGTCCTTTTCCCGCTCTATGCCCCCAAAATAGGAGTCTAGGGTTGCATTTTTCTGTTTCCTTTGCCTTGGCATGTTGCCACTTAATTACTTGACTTTTGGGCTTGTTGCCACACTATGGCTTTAAGGCCAGATAGAGGAATTTTCGTCCCGAACGTGTGGGGGGCAACTTCTGTTTCTGGCAAGCTGTAAACCCATCCACGACTTCCACCCTAGATTACAATCCAGATCCAGGGAGGTTAAAGCAAGAGCGATTACCCCCCAAGACTGATCGCTGGATCTCCCTACAAATTCGCAGGCCAGGAGCTGGACCTGCCTCTGAAAACTACGAAATGGCGTGTCTCCTCAGTGGCTTCTAGCCCCCAGGGGAGGGAGCCGACACATTCCCCAAATACAGGTCTCAAAGTCCATAGGGCACTAACCTCTCACTTTGTCCTAGCCATGTCTATGTTGACAATTCTGGAGTCGCCACAGCTGCTGGTGTTCTGGGGTTCCTCCAGCCGGCTGCTGGCCCTGCTGCCCTTGGGCTAAAACCTCGGCTCATGGGGACCTTGGCTCTGCTCGGCTCCGCTCCCTGTGCTCTGCCCACTGCAAGCTGCTGGCTCCCAGAGTGCTGCACTGGTCCTTCCTGCAGGGCTGCTGGGCTGTCCTCAGCAGGAGGTTAGCTTCTCTGTGTCGTTCTGTGGGTTCTGGGGCTCCAGAAGTTGTTCAGAGTCCCCTTTTACATAGTTTGGGGGGAATCTGCGGGCAGAGTGGCTTGGATGAGCTGTTTCTACTCCGCCATCTTGGCTCCGCCCCCCCAGATTGTTTTTCAGAATGGCCCCATCAGTTCATAGCTATACTAACAGCGTTACCCTACAACATTTGTCTTCTTTTTTTGTCACCATTGCTAATCTGAAGGGATGAGGTGGAACCCTTAGAATTGCTTTAATTTTCATTTCTCTAGTGATTTGGAGTATTATTTCCTATGTCTATTGATAACTTGAATTTCTTTCTTAGAAAACTGTTCATATCCTTTTACAATGTGGGAAATGGCTTTTGCCAAAAGGCAAGAGATAAAAGGTTTACAACTGAAGATATCCTAATTTTTAAAAAATTTATATTTAGTTTTCAACATTCATTTCCCAAAGATTTTTAGTTACAGATTTTCCTCCCATATCTCCCCTACCACCCACCCCAAGATGGCGAGCATACTGAATACCCCTTCCCCGAATCTGTTGTCTTATATCTTCCCCTCCCCCCTGCCTCCCTCTCCCCCCTGCAACTTTCTAGTAGGGCAAGATGGATTTCTATACCCCAGTACCTGTATATCTAATTTCCCAGTTGCACGTAAAAAACTTTTTTTTTTTTTTTGCTTTTTGGAGGTTAGTTGGAGTTAAGCAACTTGCCCAAGGTCACACAGCTAGTTAAGTGTCTGAGGCTGGATTTGAACTCGGGTCTTCCTGACTCCAGGGCTAGTGCTCTGTTCACTACCTAGCCATTCCTTAAAAACAAATTTTTTAACATTAAAACTTTGATTTCCAGATTGTTTCCATTCTTCCCTCCTCACCCACCCCCACTGGGAAAGACAAGTAATTAAATATAGACTGTACATTTGTAGTTATGCAAAACATTTCCATAGTAGTGATATTGTGAAAGACTAATTATATTTCCCTCCATCCTATCCTGTCCTTCACTTAATCTGTTTTCTCCTTTGACCCTGTCCCTTTACAAAAGTGTTTGCTTCTAACCACCCTGTCCCCCAATCTGCCCTCCCTTCTGTCATTTCCCCTCTTATCCCCTTCCCCCTTACTTTCCTGTAGGGTAAGATACCCAGTTAAGTGTGTATACTATTCCCTCCTTAAACCAAATCTAATGTGAGTAAGGGTGACTCTTTCCCTTTCACCTTCCTGCTCTTCCCCTCCATTGTAACAGTTTTCTCTTGCCTCTTTTTTTTTCTTCTTTTATTTTGGAGGGGCAGTTGGGGTTAAGTGACTTGCCCAAGGTCACATGGCTAGTAAGTGTTGTATGTCTGAGGCCTGATTTGAACTCAGGCTCTCCTGACTCCAGGGCCAGTGCTCTGTTCACTGTGCCACCTAGATACTCCTCTTGCCTCTTTTATATGAGATAATTTACTCTATTCTATCTCTCTCTTTCTCTTTCTCACAATATATTCCTCTCTCACCTCTTATTTATATTTTTTGTATACATATATATTAATATACATATACATGTATGTATACATATATATAATCCCTTCAACTGTCCTCATACTGATAAAAGTCTCATGAGTTACAAATATGATCTTTCCATGTAGGAATGTAAACAATTCAACTTTAATAAGTTCCTTGTGAGTTCTCTATCCTGTTTACCTTTTCATGTTTCTCTTGCTTCTTGTATTTGAAAGTCAAATTTTCTGTTCAGCTCTGGTTTTTTCATCAAGAATGCTTGAAAGTCCTTTATTTTATTGAATTTTTTATTGAATTTTATTGGATTTCCCCTGAAGTATTGTACTCAGTTTTGCCAAGTAGATGATTCTTGGTTCTAATCCTAGTTCTTTTGACCTCTGGAATATCATATTCCAAGCCCTTTGATGCCTTAATGCAGAAGCTGCTAGGTCTTGTGTTATCCTGATTTTGTTTGTACAATACTTAAAATTGTTTCTTCCTGACTGCTTGTAATATTTTCTCCTTGGTCTGGGAAATCTGAAATTTGGCTACAATATTCCTAGGAGTTTTCTTTTTGGGATCTTTTTCAAGAGGTAATTGGTGAATTCTTTTTTTATTTTTATTTTTCCTTTTGGAAGGGCAGGGCAGTTGGGGTTAAGTGACTTGCCCAAGGTCACATAGTAAGTGTTAAATGTCTGAGGCCAGATTTGAACTCAGGTCCTCCTGACTCCAGGGTTGGTGCTCTATTCACTGCACCATCTATCCACCTCTGTGATTGGTGAATTCTTTCAATTTCTATTTTGCCCTCTGGTTCTAGAATGTCAGAGCAACTTTCCTTGATAATTTCATGAAAGACAATATCTAGGGTTTTTTTTTTTTTTTAATCATGGCTTTCAGGTAGTCCAATAATTTTTAAATTATCTCTCCTGGATCAGTTTTCTGGGTCAGTGGTTTTTCCATTGAGATATTTCGCATTGCCTTACATTTTTTCATTCATTTGGATTTGTTTGATAGCATCTTGATTTCTCATAAAGTCATTAGCTGCCATTTGCTCCAGTATAATTTTGAAGCTATTATTTTCTTCAGTGAGGTTTTGAACTTCCTTTTCCATTTGGCCAAATCTGCTTTTAAGGCATCCTTTTCCTCATTGGCTTTTTGGACCTCTTTTGCCATTTGAGTTAGTCTATTTTTTAAGGTGTTATTTTCTTTAGAAAGACTGACTTCTTTTTCATGATTTTCTTGCATCATTATCATTTCTATTCTCAATTTTTCATCTACTTCTCTTATTTGATTTTCAAAATCCTTCTTGAGCTCCTCCATGACCTGTAACCAATTCACATTTTTCTTGGAGGCTTTTGATGCAGGAGTTTTGACTTTGTAATCTTCTGGTTCTGTGTTCTGATCCTCTTTGTTCCCCTCCCCCCAAAGATTCTATAGCCTGATTGTACTTCCTCTGTTTACTCATCTTGCCAGCCAATTACTTGACTTTTGAGCTCTTTACCATGGTAGAACTCTGCTTCCAGAGTAGAGAGTACTGTGTCCCAAATTTCAGGGCTTTTGCACAGCTGTTCTTAGAACTTTTTCCAGGGACTTGCTTCATAACTATGAGGATGACTGCCTTTCCACAATCTCAGCAGCCTCTGCCATGCTAGTGCTCCTCACCGAAGGACCACCACCCAAGACTGTAGCCCAGAACCAAGCAGGGCAAAGCAAGATAACCCTGCCTCAGTGCCAGCAGACACAGTGGAGCAGCTACCTCTGCTGCCCTGGGGGTAGGAGCTGGACCACACTCTTCTCTCATCCAGTTCCAACAGTTCCCCACTGACCTTTTACTTTCTCTTTGGTGTTTATGGGTTGAGAAGTCTGGAAACCACCACAGCTGCCAGTGGTTCACTCTGCTCTGGCCAGTCTCTGCCAGGCTCTAGGTTCATGCGGGACCATGGTCCCCTCCCATCTCAGTGCTCTATTCACTGCACCACCTAGCCACACCTACATTCATCATTCTCACATTCATCACATTCTCTACATTCATCACACTCACATTCATCATGTGAGATTAGTCACATGGTCAGCTGCCTGTTGAACATCTCTACTTTGTTGTTCCATAGACATCACAAATTAATGTCATAAATAGTGCTCATTTTATTTCTCTCAAAACCTATCACTTCACACCTTTTTAAGTTGAGGTCACCATCATTCTTCCAATCAACCAGCTTCATTGGAGTCATTCTTAAATTTACTATTCCTCATTTCTTCCCTTGCAATACTGATTCAGGTGCCAGATTTGGCAATCTTGTTTCCCATAAAGTCTCTTGAATCTATCTCTATTCACATGGCTACCACTCTTACTACCTCTTGCCTAGAGCATTCTGCTAGACTCCCAGTTGGATTGCTTCCTTTCACCCTTTGTCCTTTCCAGTCACTTTTTTGCAACTACCAGAATGGTTCCTTTAAAACACAAATCTGATCACGTTATGTGCCTGCTCAGGAATCTTTTGTAGTTTCCTTTTGCCTCTAGAATAAATGATGAATTCATCAGCCTGGCCTTTTAAAAACCAGCTATAATCTGACTTCTACCTATGTATCTCATTGCTTTACATTATTCTCCTTCATATCCTCTTCATTCAGTCAAATTGGTCTCTTACTTATTCCCCATATGCTGTGTTCCATCTCTCATTTCATTCCCTTTGTTGTAAAGGTTGTTCATCATGTTGGAGTACACATTTTCTTTACTTCTGCCTTTTATAATTTCTAACTTCCTTCAAGGCTCAGTTGAATGGTCCAACTCTTGGTATCTTTCCTGATCACACCAATTGTTACTGCTTTTTATTATTTTTCATTTACTTATGTGTATATGTGAGGATATATCCATTTTTCCTCAAACCTACTTCCCTACCTCCAGTAGGATGTAAACTCTTTGAGGGCAAAAACTCTTTTGTTTTAGTCTTTGTATCCCTAGCTAGGTGATGGATTAGATAGAATACTGGACCTGGAGTCAGGGAGACATGACTTCAAATTCCATCTCATACAAATACACAATAGATCACTGTGACCCTGGGTGAGGCACTTAACCTCTGTCTCAGTTTCCTCATCTATAAAATAAGATAACAATAACACCTAACTCCCAGGACTGTTGTGAGGATAACTTTAGAGTGCTTAGCACAGTGCTTAGCATGTAGTGATTTTATTATTATAGTAGTATTATTATAATTATACAGTACAAAATCTTTGAACTTAAAGCTTCTAAGAGGCAAAAGTGCGGAGGAATTCCACTTATGGAAGACAACACAGTGTTGTTTTTATTATTATTATTATTATTATTATTATTAATATTATGTAATGTATTAATTTGATTACAGTGGGAAAAAAAACACTTCAACTAAAACATTTACGAAGCTCTTAAGTGGCAGTGTGGCATAATAGAAAAATACATTAAATTTAGAGTAAAAGGACTGGGGTTCAAAATTCTAACTTTTCTCTTTGTTATTTTTGACTATGGTCAACTTACCTCTTTTGGCCTTATTGTCCTTGTAGTAGTTTGACTAGGTCAAGGGTTCTTAAAATCTTTTTAACTATGGACCCCTTTGTAAGTCTGGTGAAATTTAGGGATGTTTTTCTCAGAATGTTTTTTTAAAGTATTTTAAAAAATACAAGTGCATAATGTATGTACATATGTATGTAAATATATTCACATATATATATATATATATATATATGATTTCAGAGGTAATGAATTATATTGAAACTGTTATAAATATATTTTTTTAAAGTTTGTAGATCCTAGATTAAGAGCCTCTCAACTGGATGGTCTCTAAGGTCCTTTTCCTGCTCTAAATTTTATGATCCAGTGATAGTACCACCAAGTTTTGGTGAAGATACAAAGTTTGGATAAAATGTAAACTTCCCTTATGAAATATAAAACATTGATACACATTAGGATCCTTTTGTACTGTAGTATATCAGATAAAGAGATAAATTCCATAGTGGGACTTTGTTTTCAAGAGGTAGAATTAAAACTTACAGGAAAGTATTCCAGCAATTTATAGAAGAACCTGGTAAAAACTCCATTTATACTTCATTACTTAAATAATGTGATTACGTTGGTATGGATACTCACTCCACATGTGCAGGTTGTGACTCCTTTTTGCTTTGGCCAAAAGCTTCCTCACCATGTAGGTCATCTGGAAGAAACTTTATATTTAGTCCTGAGATGAAGGATATACAGTCTGTAACCAACTCACATTTGAAACCTTCTTAGGAATCAGCCCAGTCCCATAGCCTTCAAGACTATCAGCAAAAAGCCATCACAAAAAGACTATCACAGCAAAAGGCTTGTGACATCATCAAAGTGTGCTTCTTCTGAAAAACTGGTGGTAAATGACTTTCAGTTATAATATCCTAAAAGGCCCACAAAGGGGAGCTATTTCCACATGTGTCTTCAAAATTAGACTCCTCCACGAACAAGGTGTTGGATGTTTCCTCAGTTGAATGTGAAGAAGAGGCAATCTTGTCCCAAATTAGTTTCTAATTTTCTTTAAGAGATTAGATTGAAACATACTCTGTTATCTGTCACTCTTTTTGGAGTTTGGTTTCACATTTTATGTACTTTCTTATTTTTCTCTTACCCAATGCATTCCAACCTCCTAATACTCTGTGTTCCTGAATTTCCCGGCAGTCAATAGATGGGATGCTATATGAAACTTGAATAGTATACTCTTTTTTAAATTAAATTTTCTTCTTTTTTAAACAATTAAATTTTTTTGAATTAAGAATAGTATATGTGTATATGTATATATATATATGTATATATATAAAATGTGTGTGTGTGTGTGTGTGTGTGTGTGTATAATAGAAAAGAGTCTTTTCATAAAGAATCTTTTCATAAAGTACTTATAGAGTGGAAGGGAGGGGACCAAGAGGTACTGTACAGTTTTCTTGAAGTGAAACGTGATGTGATCTCAATACAGTCTGTCACCTTTTATTCTCAGCTCTGTGAGTGGGAAGCTGGTGATAGGAAATACTAAAGGGGAAAGGAAGAGGTAACTCCTCTTCATTTGTATCACTGACAGATTTACAGAATTTTGGAGTTGCCACAGGTCTTGTGTTCAGTTACAGACAGTTCTCACTTTACATAAGTGGCCTGTTCCACACACCTCAGAGGGATTTTTATGTGGCATATTTCCCCACAGACATGGGAAAGCAAGGGAAGAAGGAAGTCTGAAAGGTGGCAGTGTACTGGTGGGGGGAGGGAACCAGCACATTGTTCAAGGACAAGTGGGGGTTGGGAACAGAGAAGTGAGAGCAAGAGTAGGAACGTGCAGGGGCTGAACCATCTAGTTTATTACCTGGCATTTCAGAGATTGCAGTAAAAAGTTTGGGTAGGGGGCGGCTAGGTGGCGCAGTGAATAGAGCGCCGGCCCTGGAATCAGAAGGACCTGAGTTCAGAGCCGGCCTCCGACACTTAATCCACACAAACAAAAACCTAGCCGTGTAACCTTGGGCAAGTTACTTAACCCCAATTGCCCTAAAGGGGTGGCTAGGTGGCGCAGTGAGTAAGAGCGCCGGCCTCGGAGTTTGGATGACCCGAGATCAGATCCGGGCTCAGAAAATGAGCACCCACACATAAATAATGACTAGCCGTGTAACCTTGAGCAAGTTACTTAACCCCAATTGCTTTAAAAAAAAAAAAAAGTTTGGGTAGCTTTAGAGTGAGAGGTGGGGGGCAGGGTTTTAGTTTGAGGCACCCAACCCCATGAGGAACATGAGAAAAAAGGAATGGTTAATGGGAGAAGTGGGGATTTCAGCATCACTGAGTTGGGCTGGATATGGCTGGATGTAAAAATAATTGTGTTGTGGAATGAGTTCAAGTAGATTATCTTGTCTGTAGGGATAGAGCCTTGGGTGGAATTGTCCCCAGGGTATCAGGCAGTTATGTTTGGGGGCAGTGAGGTAGTGTGTAGGGTGCCAGGGTTTGTGAATCTCTTAAGTGGCTTGAGAGGGTGCCTGAAGTATCATGGGAGGAGGCTGAATGACTGAGTTGCTTTTGTTCCCTCTTGTAGTTTCTGGGAGGTTGCCTTCTTGCTGAGGAGTCTGAGATTTCAGCCTAAGGATGGATAAAAGCTAGATAAAAATGTCATATTTCTATAATGCTTACATATAATTTCTTCCAAAATAATTTTTTGAGATAGATTCCTAAGTAGTTAATCTTGAGTAAGGATGGTCAAACAAGTGTTGGAGTTAAGGGACTTGGATTTGGTCCTTTGCATTATGCCATATTACCCTCTGTCAGATAGACATTATCTTTTTTTTTGCAGGGGGAAGGTAGGGCAATTGGGGTTAAGTGACTTGCCCAAGGTCACACAGCTAGTTTTTGTGTTGTGTCTGAGGGCATATTTGAACTCAGGTCTTCCTGACTTCAGGGCTGGTGCTCTATTCATTGTGCTGCCTAGCCACCCCTAGACATTATCTTTAAATTAGGTAATGGCTGTTGTCTGGAATTTGCAGATCTCATATTGCTAGGAAAAATTCTTCTGGAAGCCCACAGACTTCCACCATTTAGGAGTAGAAATGATTTGAAGTATACTCAGAAATATTTAGTGTGGAGTGTGTGGCTTCCCTCTCCTCTTGGGAGAGGTTTGTCTCTTTCTACTACAGTATCAACTCTTATTCTCAGATGTTGAGTTTCCACTCGTCAAAAGCCAGGAATAGTGGAGGCATTCTATACTTTTGAAGAGAGATCAGGAAGTCAGAAAGAATGTAGTAAAGAAGCAGTAGATTTTCCAGGGGTTTACTGTCTTACAGTGGACAATAAAGTCCTGAGTAGATGCAATTTAAAAAATAAATTTGAAAAGTAGAGCCAAAACTTCCTAGTAGGAGCTAATCATAGACAGATATAATGTTTTCCTCATTGTTTTAGGTATTGGATCAGAGGCAAGGTTTGTAGGTCTTAGTTTGTGTCAAGTAGTGAAAAGCATGGTACACCTAGAGTTAGGAGAACTAGGTTTGAATCCTGACTCTAACCCTAATTGTGTGACTGTGAGTAAAAAGCACACAGGGCTGAGAATAGTTTTTAAATATTAACGGATTATAAAAATGTGAGATACTCTTTAGAAACTACTTTAAAAAACACCTTTTCTTCCTTCCTACATGCTTGTTGGCTAGGAGCAGTGGCAGTGCCTGAATCACACTCAGAAAGAGCTTTACTGGGATGCCATGCTGGAAGATTACGGGAAGGTGGTTTCACAAGGTAAAAATTTGGAGCAATACAATTCTGGAGGTGGGGCTGTCCTAACTGGGGCAAATGGGTCAAAAAACAATCATGTGACTTGCTATAAAGTGAGCAAAGTAGACAGGAATAAGCAACATTGTGCTTTCTTTCTTTTTTTGTTTCTAAAGCAGCTGCTTCCTTTTTATTGCTTTAGGTTAGAGAATGTGTGGCTCAGGGAGGGTAAAGGCAGGAGAAACGAGAAGATAAAAGCAGGCTGAAGTGACTTCTGGGGCTGCTGCAGACACCAGCAGCCTCCCGACACCCAGGACGGTGTTCTCTCCTCCAGAGAGGGCCCCTGCTCTTTTTCCTGTATTCTTCAGGGGTTCTGAGAAGCTGCAGACTTTAGAAGATGCTCTGTTTTGGTCAAACTGAGGCCTGAGAGGTTGTGGTGAAAAAGAGGACAGATAACAGGGCTACCCCTGAATGAAGAGAAGCCCATTTCTTCTCCCCTAATAAAGCTTTCATCATACATGTATCCATAAACATACCGGGCATCAGAGATTTGAGGGCCACAGAGCCAGCCAGTCAAGCAGGGTCTGGAATGAAGAACCTCCCCCTTCTTCTCTTGTTTCTTGTCAGGGTTAATTCTTGACACCAGATTCCTTTTTCTTGGCCCCCTTCTCTGGGGCCTTCAGCAGGGCCAGTTTCTTAGGCAAGTTGGTGCTGGCTTTCATCATAACCTCATGTTCAGTCTTCTTTCGGATACCAACCTCCAGGTCCTTCTTTAGTTTTCGTTGCTGGATGACCCGGGCCTTTTTGGGGGCTATGATTCACCCGCCTTTCTTTGGGCCCCTGCAGGCTGAAGAAGCGGTTGCCGGCAGATGCTTTCTTGGCTGGCCTCCGGGCTTGAAACTTCTGCTTCCCTTGGGCCATTTCCGAGCTTCCAGACCACAGAAAAGAAACCTGGAAGGCGCAAGGGCAACATTGTGCTTTCTTAAAGCTATTTATAGATCCTGTTTGAAATTATTTAGATGGAGGATCAATTGAAACCCAGCCATCTGGAGTAGTTATGGTAGATTCTAGGCAGAGTGCTACTAAGTGACAGGCAGAAACAGTAAATAAGGACTAACCTCATTAGATTAATCCTTGCTTACTCATAGATTGTGTCTGAATCTGCGTGACTTCCCATTAGTCCCATTTCTTACATTGGGTACCTAACAGAATAGGTCTCTCCTCTTAAAAAATCCTTCAAATATTTGAAGACATTGATTGTTTCTTCCTTACCCCACCCAAATTCTTCTCTATCCTTCTCTGTCTCAGGAATTCCCATTTCTAAATCAAACCCAACTAACCTAGTAGATGGAAGGGAAGAACCTGATGGATTACCTTCTCATGCAGATGAAATGATACCAAGAAGCATTTGCATAGGTGAGTGATACTTCACCCCTTCCCTAGCCATTTTTGTCCTCCTTTCCACTCTCTTCTTGCCAGAAAATTAAGAAAAGAAAAGAATTAGATTTTTGTTGTTGTTTTTCTTATCTGGGTTTATAGATAATAGTCTTCCTTGAGAGTGAGCTTTTTTTTTTTCTTTTAGCCCTAGGGAAATCTTTGACTCCAGGCTTAGAAACTGCTATTGCACTTGAATTATTCTTTCTATGTTTTGAATCATCAGAAGGCATAAACTACTTTTAAAAAAATATATGTCCAGTACTGTTCTGGTGTTTTTTTTTTTTTCAGTAGGACTTACTTAGCTAATAAAAACAGGTAAAATTTCCTTGTAGTGGTTTTTATTGTAACTTTTTTTTCCTGGCATGACAATCCATGGTCACTGTTGAGGTCTAGCGGTGTTGGGAACCCTGAAATTCAAGCCTTCTTTCAGTCAGAGACAAGGTTTACTAAAACACTGCTTGGGGTGGGTGAGATTTTAAGAATTAAGCATATGTGACACTTGTATTGACAAGCAGGCCAGATTGAATCTGATTTAAAGGGAGGCAAAGGAAGTATAACCTTATATATGTTATACCCAGAAAACTCGAGGATGACCCAAGTAACAATTTAGAATTGGACCTTTTATTTTACGCCATGTTGGCTGATTAGGCACCTCCACTCTTCTTCATTTCCCTCAAATGTTTCAGCTCTCTAAAATATTTCATAAACTTCCAAACTACCTAGCAAAAGAAAGTATACATGCAAATTTAGATCCTGAAAGATGAAAGACCTGGGGCTGGGGTGAGAATCATGCTCATTCTAAACAAACAAACATAATACTCCTTGTAAAGCCAGGTTCTCATTTTATTTTAGCCAATTATTCCACATTCATGGATCCCTCCTGAATGGAGAGGACTCTTGCTCAGACAAATGCCAGTCTTTCTATACTGTTCCCAATTCAAATTTCCCCTCTTGTTCTCATTTGGCTAGACACAACTTCCTGAACAGTCCATGTTATGTCTCCCTCAAACAGCTCATTAAGCATGTGTACAAACTTCTAACCTTTTGCCTGATAAGAAGCCTGGTTCTGCTCTCTGACTAGAACCAGTCACCTCTGACTTAGATTTTGTTATCACTCAAAGCTGGAAGGAGTAATTTTAATCCTGTGTAAATGGAATTTCTCCAATTGTTTCCCACAATTCCCCCTCTTTTCTTTTATTCAAATTTTGTTTCCACATCTTTAATACTCCCTTACTCTCTCTCTCATGAATTCTTCCCCTTATCTATCTCTACTTTTAAGTAGGAAGGCAGGGGAGAGACCAGTCAAGGCACTGACAAATCAAAGGGTCAGTCCCCCAATAAACACAGAGACCCAAAAGAAAACAACAATGAACAATTGTCCCTTTAAGATTCAGAAGTGTCCTCACCCAGCTGTCTAGTGGGGGAACATAATCCAATGAAGCCTTCTGATACTTGTTCCAGCCACATTCAGCAAAGCATCTCAGCATCTTCTTGTCACCTTCCTGTAGAAATCTGCCCTTTTATTATGTCCATTCTCCTACAAAACTGCTATCCTTATAAAATCAAAATTGAAACCTTGGCCAATTGTCCATTATTTATTCCCCATCAAGAGGATGAGGTTCCCCCAATGAACTAATAACAGGCTCCAGTACATACATAAATACACTGAGTAATCAATTTTAACATAGTACATATTAAGTCGTAAAACAATTTCAACTTCTGGTCATATTAGGCTGCTTTTAAAGCATTCACAGAATAAACCACAGGCCATTCTTCTTTTAACATTAACTAATTGTAACAAAACTGAGACAAGTTAACTAAGTAATAGAATAATATTCTCACAAGCCCTTTGCCTAATTGTCTCCATACTATTACTAAGAATTAAAGTACCCTAACTTATACAAGAATATATACTAGTAACAGATGTCAAGGCTAAATCATTAGTTGTTGTTTGGACTGAAATCTTAAGCTTAATAGCTTTATCTTAGACTTCTTTATTTTATTTTATTTATTTTTTTGTTTTGTTTTGCTTTTTGGAGGGGAACAGGCAGGGCAGTTGGGATTAAGTGACTTGTCCAAGTCAGTGTCAAGTATCTGAGGCAGCATTTGAACTCAGGTCCTCCTGACTCCAGGGCTGGTGTTCTATTCACTGCGCCTTTAGACTTACTTCTTAACCTCAGATGTTCCATATCTATTTAATAGATTTGGTGTTATGCTTACAGCATTTTTGGTTATAGAAATTTGTCATTAAGATGAAAAGTGAGGGCCTGATTAGATAAAAAGTATTCATACTTAGTATCACATACATCTTATAGCCAGACTCAGGAATAGTCAGGTGGTAAATAAACATTTCTTTTCAAAGGAACACAATGGGGAAATTGAACCAGAAGGATCCCATCCCAGGTTGAGGCCAGGATTGTCCTTTCGGCTTTTTCTCCCTGAGGAACCTCCATCTGTAACAATTATGTTCTCTCTGAATAGCTAATGGCACCTCCCCACATGGTGGATTATAGTCATTGTTATAGTCTCAGCAGCTTTTATATCAGATGCAAGTTTCACCAATCAAAACTTTACCAGGACTCATCTTAGGTTTTAAATTTCTGCTAAGACAAGTTCTTTTTCCTAGGGCTCATAACCATGCTGACACAAATGGTTTCCAGGGACCTGGGCAAATTTGCAAAACAGTGGGAACTGACATGGACCCCAGGGAGAGGCTGATCCAGGCACCCCTGCTTGCTGGCCCCCATACATATAGGAGAACTGTTCTGAGTGGGCAGAACAAATCAGGATAAAGATTTTCACCCTCCTTTCCATACACAGTAATCAATTAACAATGTTAGGTTTTAGCATTAAAACAGTAACTTAGCCTTCTCATCTGCTAATCTGTTCCCGTCCACCACAAATACTTGTGTGTGTGTGTGTGTGTGTGTGTGTGTGTCCTTTTACACGTACTATTGGCAATTTCATTTGGTAACATTAAGTTGTTCAGTACTTGCCTTACCAATTCTTCATGTACTAGTTCCTTCCCTTCTCTGTTTATCATTCCCCTTTCATATAAAATTTTCCAAATGTATAAACTACCTCATAAGCATATTTGGAAATTCACAGTAAGTTTGGGTCTAATTGTCATCAGTATCAAATTACTGCAACAAATTAGTTTGCAAATAGAAATTTAGTAAGCCTTCGAAAAATCACACCAAAGATCTTATAAAATATTTCTTAATAAAAGTGTTTCCTTTCTTCAAAAACAGCTTACAATTTATTCTGATATTATTAACTAACACACAATTCCTAAATTCTTTGGCCTCTTCCACATAATTGACAAAACTTACAAAAGGAGATTTTGTAAGGTCTTTTCTTCACATAATTACCAAGTTTCCTTTCATAAACATATTTTTGTAAATATAGCTTAGTTAAAAATTTTACAAATTTCATAAATGATAGCAAAACAATCTTAACTTCCTTTTAAACAAACTTGGAAGCTTATGTTTTCTTAAATTACAGCAGTGGTTCAATAGAATGAGATAACAGCTTCTTGACACATTCATTATTTTTCTGACAGTACAATTCTTAACAACATTTAACAACATTTAAATAAGAGAAATTGTCTTTTAAACAATATAGCTGATTATATAACTGTTTACAATGCCCTAAACATTATTATGTATTTAAAACTTAAAAACAGCCCATTATCATTTTAGGTGAATGCATTTCTTAATCACCTTACAGAAACATTTATCTAATCACTAGCACATGGAAACCATCACCCTAACTCACCATATACATTTTCATAATAGCTGTCATAGCAAACATCAGTAGAATCATCACTACTTGTTTATAACTAAATTTAACAGTTTCAAATTTTTATCACATTCCTTTAAAAAAAAATTCATATGCAACAAAATTCAGATTTTAAAATTGCTCTAACACCATTTCTACCTCACATTTTACAATCAAAGGTAACTTTAGAAATACAATGCAATTTAGAAATACAGTAATCTAGAAATTACTGATCTTACTACTTTTGGTATTTAAAACCCATTTAATAATAATGTTGTGTCTAACTTATGCCAGTATTTGTGTTAAGCACTTTACAATCATGCCAAATAACGATATACTTCATTTACATATATTATATGTTTTTCAAGTCCAATACTTCTGGTCTTTTAAAAAGAAATATCCACAAATTTATACATTCTCCCCAAAAGATACGTGGCTATATATTTCTGGCACTGAACAACTCTTCTTCCACTTTTTTTTTTTTGCTTTTTTTTTGGAGGGCAGTTGGGGTTAAGTAACTTGCCCAAGGTCACATGGCTAGGTTTTTGTTTGTGTGTATGTTTAAATGTCTGAGGCCGGATCCGAACTCAGGTCCTTCTGACTCCAGGGCCAACGCTCTACTCCCTGCGCCACCTAGCCGCCCCTGGTCTGTGTCATTTTTAAGGGGAAATAAGAGAGAAAAACAAATTTAGGAGACCCTTCCCATTTAATATAGAAGCATAAAATAACAAAAAGGGTAAAATTTAGGGAATACATGTCATCATAATGAAATAATAGAGAATAATTAGCGTAGTAAATTAAGTTATCAAAATCCAGCTTTAGATGGAAGTATCTACCCATACTTCCTCTTACACTACCACATACATACATACATGCATATCATATTGACCTGAATATAGGCCACATTTTTTCTCTTAAATGTGGTTGGTATTAAATCTGGGTGTTGCCTATTTTTTTTGCCCATTTTCATATTTTTATTAAATGATTCTCTCCTTGTTTTCAGAATAGTATGCATTGGTTCACCCTGAGTGCTTACATAGAAAACCCTCTTTGAATCTAATTGAGCTTGATAGCTCAGCTTCTTCTGAAAGCTGAATCCATACATATTTGTTACCAGGGTAAATACAATGGTAAATTTAATATATAGTCCATTGCATAAGAAGCAGTAGAGGGGGTGGCTAGGTGGCGCAGTGAGTAGAGCGTAGGCCCTGGAGTCAGAAGGACCTGAGTTCGGATTGGCCTCAGACACTTAACGCACACACAAACAAAAACCTAGCCGTGTGACCTTGCACAAGTTACTTAACCCCAATTGCCCTCCAAAAAAAAAAAAAGAAGCAGTAGAAAGGTCATATGCTTTGGTGAAACTAATATTTAGTGAATAATTGTGTACATAATACACCTCCTGCCTTCCCACTTAATACTGAAACCACCTAGGACTTTCTTCATGATAATCCTGATATGACTTGAAAAATCTGGTTTATTATGTTTATTGAATGATCTATTTTCTTATCTTCCTCCTTCCAGGAGACAGGAGGGAGAATGACAAAGAGAATCTTTACTTGGAAAATTCAAGGGGCCAGGAATCTCAAAAGATCTCTTGCCAGAAATGGCAAGCTTCAGAAAAGGTACCTTCACAGGCCTCCTTGAATGAATTCATTAAGGATGATCCAAGAAGCTCTGTAGTAAGAAAAGATTTTATTATCCAGGAGAACCCTCAGGATAGAGTAAAGGCAGGGAAAAGCCTTCCTCTGGAAAGGAGTTTAGAGAAACCCCTAGGACAACATTTGTCTAGTCCAGTGGAACAAGACTCCTCATGGAGAGAGGAAAAGAACAAGGTCTGCCAGAAAGGCCAGCTGCGAACCCTTGCAGGACAGAAGTATAATGCTACAGATAGATGTATGGATTGTGGGGAAAGCTTTGCTCAGAAATCTCATCTTGTCATCCACCAAAAAATTCATACTGGAGAGAGATGCTATCAGTGTTCCACCTGTGGAAAAAGCTTCAGTCGGAGCTCAGACCTTAGAAAACATCAAAGAATCCACACAGGGGAGAAACCCTATAAATGCGATTATTGTGGCAGAGGCTTTAGTGATTTCTCAGGATTACGCCATCATCGAAGAACCCATACAGGAGAGAAACCATACAAATGTTCTATCTGTGGGAAAAGTTTTATTCAGAGGTCAAACTTCAAGAGACATCAGAGAGTTCACACGGGAGAGAAACCTTTTAAATGCTCTTGCTGTGGGAAATGCTTCAGTTGGAGCTCAAGTCTTGATAAACATCAAAGATCCCACACAGGAGAAAAGTCTTTTAAATAATTTAAGAGATACTAGGTATTAGTAGAGAAATCCCGTTTCCAGTCTATTAAAAAATCCCTTAGGATAGAAATACTTCAGAAGGAATTATACCCATTAATGGATATTTTTATTCTTGGAAATAATTTCTTTCTGATTAGATTAAAGGGGAGGGGAGAATCTGTTTTATCAGCCTAAACATGGATAATGTGGCTCAAGACTATGGACCTCATCCCCCACCTCATCTCCATGTGTTGCTTCTTACTTTCACTTGAATCTGTTAAGTCACACAATTAACCAAGATAATTTTATATAGGTTCAACTACCACCTTACACCCTCATTCTTTCTGTCCCATTCTTCTGAGATGGAAGGAATGGTGGTAGCACACAGAGGGCCATCTTTGTGTTCCAGTTTAATTATGAGCATAGGGATAAATTTTTTTTACTTCTCTCGTATTCCCTATAACACCAACGACAGACAGTGCTTGCTCAATAAACACTCATTGTTGGTCTCTTTTGGTCTCACTGTGTTCAGTTCTATTATTGCTAGTCAAAGTCTGGAGATGATACAGTCAATTAAGAAGTTAGTAAATTGCATCATGTTGGAAGTCATGCTCTCCCTTCCACCGCTTTGGTGAATTTGGGGAGTTCTTCAGGGATTCTAGAATGCTAGTAGAATAGGTAATGGGCATAAATTATCATTATTTGCAATGAGAAAGACAATTTGCTTCTAGGTTTCTTGTCATTACCTACTCTAGAAATCTCTAAAGAGTTCAAGGAGTAGAGAGTAAAATGAGAGTGATGGTGCTCCTGAGACAATGTTTTTTGAGTATTAAGTGTGGGTGAATAAACAGCCTGAAGCCATGTTCTTCTAAACTTTAGGGGTATCTGTCTGATACCAGGACAGCCTCAGCTGGGGAAATGCTTTCACTTTAGCAACTGAAGCCACAAATTCAATCCTTCGATTCATTTTAAACACCTGCTTCCCTTTCTCACCTTAGCCTATGGCCAAAGCAAGCGCACAGTCAGCATAGTCTGTTCCCTTATGAAATTTCTAGCACAGGCCTCATTGCCTTCAAGAGCATCTGGCAAACTAGACCTGCAAAAGTAAGGCCACACCAGCTAGTACCCATTTGGATGCGGCTTCTTTGGTTTTTAGACCAAATGTCCAAACATAAGTGGGTCCCCGCTGACGTGTCTTGTATACTGGACAGAGATAGGTACTTCTGTTGTCTTGCTTGTCCACAGGGACAGCTCTGATGAATATCACGGGCATGGGAGGAGTCAGATCCTTCAGCCTAGCCTCTGTAATGATTCCAGCCTGTGAAGAAGAGAGCATAAAGACAGCCAGGAAACTAATCCATCTCAATATCTGCCAGAGCCACCAAGGGAATGATTGTAAGAAGGTATAAATATTTGTCCTGAGGTTATCCTATCTGTCAATTTTATCTCCCCAACATCCATCTATTCCTTTATTCCTACTGTTGCTATTCAAATACTGGCCCTTATTACGTTTTCACTAGATCGGGGTGGTCAATCTATGGCCTTTAGGTCAAATGTGTTCACCATTAGTTTTGCTTTTATGTGGACTGGGAACTAAGAATGTTTTGTTTTGTTTTACATTTTTAAATACAGTTTTAAGAGTTCGCTGTCCTAGACTATTGCAATAACATAACATCTTCCTGTCTCCATTTTTTATTCTTCTAATTCATCCTGCCTAGTTTTTATGCATATATCTAACAACATTCTTTGCCCAAATCTCTTTAGATGTCCTATCACTTAGTGTATGAATTTGGAACTCTTGTCTGGCAGTCAGTGCCTGCCACAATCTAGACCCATGCTACCTTCTCAGCCTTATTTCATACTATTCCTCTCCATGGACTCTGTATACTAACCAAATCAGACTACTTACCATACCCTGCATGTTCCTACCTCGAAGTCTTAGCTCACTGTATTTCATATTTTCTCTTCCCCAACCCTGTGCCTCTCCTCCACATAAATTCTTATTTATCCTTTAAAGTCTTTGATCCTAAATATAACTTGCCTGATGAGGTCTTTTTATAACTTTCCAGTCAGTGGTTACTTTTCTCACTGGAGACCTCATATAAGTACTTTACTACCTAATAATTTGTGTCTTATCCCATGGCTATCTAAGGGGAGATACTTTCTTATCTAAATTCCCCTAACGAATAGAAAATTGTTCTGTACATATTTAGATGCTTGATATTTGTTGAGTTTTTTTTTGTAAGGTGGGAACACTTCCCTACCCTTTTCTTTCTGAGTTCATTTTGGAGCTATCATGCACGAATTTACCTACATCTTTGAAAAAATAAAAAACAACTCATCCAGCCTATACCATGAGGAAAAAAATCATTTTTATTAGACTAGTGTTACAGTTTCAGATTTGAAAGGCAATTTAATCCAATCTACACTAGAAAAAGGGTCTCTTTTACAAAAAACTAAGCTTTGTTTAAAGACTTTCAGTAATTTTGATATATTCTTATTTTAAGAAAGTTTTTCCTTACATCAAGCCTAAATTTGCTTCATTACAATTTCCATCCATTACTCCTGGTTCTGCTCTCTGGGGCCAAAGTGAACAATTCTAATCCCTTTTCCACACAGCATTATAAGTACTTATAAGAGACCTGTTGGCCCTCTTAATCCATCTCTTCTTCAGGCTAAACATTCCTAGTTCTTTCAGTCCTTGCTCAGAAAAGTCACATAGCTAGATAATCCCTTTTGGTTTGGTGAACCAAACTCCATGTTTTTTTATGTTCCTACATATGAATGGTTTTAAAAAAATATTGCCCCAGTTCTTAGAGAACCTTTTGTGCAGAATAACAGATTAGTTCAGTGATTTAAGGAAGCACTCTAATGTGACTCTAAAGATTCTTTTGCTAGGTTGTAGCTCATTGTTCTTCATCCTATAAATATTTCCTCCTGTTATGAAGGGAAAGGGGCCTCTGAGCAGAGCAAATTCTTTGAGAAGCTGATAAGGGTGGGTGAGTAAGTCAAAGCCTAAGTGAAATGTTCATCATAATGAAGGTGGACTAAACAGTGATCCCATTTCTTCTGAAAGAAGAGGGAGAGTAGAACTAGAACTCTGGTGAATAACTTCATGTGGTGGGAAAGCATTTAATAGCACATTGTTGCTAGAAAGAAAAGCATACATTAATAACATGTATATTCTCATTAGAAAATGGAACAACCACATTTGGCCTCACCACATCAGTATCCAATATGCTATATGAGTAAGGGAAAATGGCACTTACAAGTATTGGGAACAGTGACTGAATCTGACATATTTAGGAAAGATACAATTTTAAAACCACTTGGATTGTTTATTTTTTTAAAGAAATGCTTTATTAACTTCTGTTTTACATCATTCATTTCCGCCAGATTTTGAGTTAAAATTATTTTCCCCCCTGTTTTTCCACTACTCACCCTCCCAGAATAGCAGTCCCACAAGATATCGCTTCCCCCAATCTGCTCTCTCCCATATCTTCTCCCATACCCCCTTCGACTTTTCCATTAGAGGAAGGTGAATCTGTGTCCCAATGCCTGCACATCTTATCTCCCAATTACATGCAAAAGAGTATTAATAATAGTATTTATATATATTTGAAACATTTAATGTTAAGACCTCGATTTTCAGATCCATTCCCTTCCTCCGTTGTCTCCCATTCCCTCTGGGAAGATAAGTAATTCAGTATATGTTGTACATGTCTATCTATGCAAAACATTACCATAGTAGATATATTGTACAAGGCTCCTTATAATTCCCTCCCACTCATCCCACCCCCTACCTGGTCCATTCCCTACTTGATCCTGTCCCTCTTCTATAGTGGGTACTTCCAACCTCCCCTCCCCCCAAGGATGCCCTCCCATCCATCATCCCTCCTCATCCACCTTCCCCCTATTCTGCTGCAGGTTGAGATATCCCATTTAGTATGTATGTCATTCTCTCCCTGAACCAAATTCAATGAGAATGTGGTTTTGCCTTTTTGCCTTCCCATTCTTCCCCTCCCTTGCAACCACTTCCCCTTGCTTCTTCTACATGAGATAGTTTACCCTACCCTGTCTCTCCCTATCTCCTCTTGCCACTTTTCTCTATCACCTCATAATTTCATCCCTTGAGTATTCTCCCTTCCCAACAAATTCAACCTATGCCCTCTATCCATCTATAACTGTAAACATATATACACACATTCACATATGTATTCATATGACC